>PVKP010019987.1:0-41468 GCA_004027715.1 Plecturocebus donacophilus | reverse complement strand
TTTGCAAACAGCAATCACAAGAATAAGCATAGGACCTCACAATAGTAGGTAAACAAAGTCATAAGAAACAGGAACAGAAAATAGCTTTTTTAACACAATTAAACACCTCTATCTTAGCAAAACAGAGAACAGACACAATGTCTTCTCAGACCACATAGGCATCACATCATTGTCTAGTAAAGTTATTTTCATATATCCTTTGATTGCAGTTCCGGCTTTCACATGGCTCGACTGCCTCCAACGGGAAACTGTGTCTGGGCTCAAGCTCACCATATGGCGAGGTCTAATTCCGAGGGACCTCACTAGGGAACGAACCCCACAGTATTTAATGGTGGACTTGCACTATCTTCAACAAAAACTTTACTAAATGTATTAACAGATCTCGATTGCTCCTTCTTGTGGCAGCGCTTAACATCAGGCAAAGTCATGATGCAGAAGTATAAAGGATGATTCAAATGGAGATTCTGAGACAATATGATCCAAAATGAGTGTCCAGCTAAGCTTGCAGTCTCAATAATCATGAATTAATATCTTTGTAGAATGCCAAGAGGAAAAAGATATTTGAGAATGATGACTGTTAAATTATTCTGAATTATAAAACATGAGGTATTTAAAGTCAGCTACTCTCAGAAGAGCCAATGGCACCATACTTTATTATTTCTAGAAAACCAAAATTCCTGAAGCTTTTTTTCTACATTGCTTTTTGACTGTGAAAGTCACACCAAAGCCCTACAGAATGCCCTTCTTTAAGAATACAATTTTCATTGTCACATGGGTGGGGCCCAAAGTCCACAGCGTTGAAACCCAGTGGAATCGTGAATCCCCGGTGCATCACTTAAACATCTTGTGGTAGCCTCTCCATCCCATAGTTCACAAAACTGGTGTGGAAAGTCTGCAGAGTGGCCGGCTGTTAATGGACATTGCTAGCTACATCACACTTTTCTGGAAGTTGTGCATTGGAAAATATGTGATTTTTTTTTTTTTTTGGCTTGGTAGCAATTACTGTGCAAAGCATCCCAGTATCAAATTTATTGGCCTCATTACTAATTAGTGAAGGTTTTATGAATAAACTGATGGCACATAAACATTTAGTTTATGCTATACACTGCTTCCAAATCATGGTACTTGCTGTGATTTATGAGATAAAATGAGAATGGACAAATATGGGCTACAGTGTGCATTGCCAGTGAAAAACAGCAATTGTGTGATCATTTAATGGTATCACACTAAGCCTCCCACTAATGAACAGAAAGAGGTCTGAAGGGCATCTGTCATTGGAGCAATTCACCAGCCCTTGCTGGCGGGAAATCAGGGTCTGGGTGGTGTTCAGAGGGTGTGGGTGTACTTCCCCTTCTGACATTTAAGTTCCTACACTAGCCTACAGGTCAAGGGAGATTTAGGAACTGACTTCTCCAGATAACATTGCAGATGGCACAGAAGGCTGGGAGCTCCTTTTTCCTAGCCTTTCTGCTGTTTGAACTGCTCTGTCTGCTTTTCTTTACAGAAGTAAACACAAGAAGAGGATCGAGCATCCTTAAGTCAGGATAAATAAAACCTTTGGTTATTTATTCATTTTTCCCTTTCTATTATTTCCAGTGCATCCTTTATTACTTGATTGACACACCGTGGGCTATCTGTATGGCTGTTTTCACTCTGAACAGGAGAAGAGGTATTGCTTTTGGAGTCACATGGAGTTGTGCTCAGATCTCACATCTGCCACTTAGTTTTGAGGGCACGTTATGTCACTTCTCTGAGCCTCACTGTTTGTTGTTTGAAGTGGGAACAGTACTTCTTACCACAGAGGATTGTTGTAGGACTTAAATAAAATAAATCATGCAAAGCATATTGTGCCATGCTTGGCACACAGGAGACCCTCAGTAAAAGTTTGTATTCTGACCCTTGTCATGATTAGATGCCAGATTCAGGCTCTTTTAAAGGCAGCACCACCCTGAAAGCAGTCATAAAGTTGATGGAAGCTCTGTGAAGTCATGCATTATGCTGAGAATGGCTCTGACTTTGCACTGCTGGCTCACACAGAGAAAGCTAACCCCTTGTAACCCTGGCAACTGAGGAGACTGAGGGACTTCCAGAACCATGGGGCTGGCTGGGGGATCTCTCTGGGATGGGGATTTATTTCTTCCAGAGACAGGGATCTTCTCTTAGAATTAGACACATAGGAGCACTGGCTGTGATGTTAGGTTATGGAAGACTAGTAGCTTAACCAGGCCTTAGGAGGAGATGGACCTCATGTGCCTCCTACAGCTCATCTGAGTCCTCAGAACATTGTCTGGGCTTCTGTAGATGATTAGTCTTGAAACTTACAATAACCAATCTCATCAAACACCAAGATACAAACCAGGTGCCAAATTACTTTGTGTTGTGATGAATATTCAATCCTTCCATCTAGATCCCTCCCTCCCTACCAAATATCACAGGAGCCTATGAGCAATTAAGAATCATCAAAGTAATCCAAAGAACTACCATTTATGGAGTGTCTACTATGTGCTGAATATAAACATTTATCTTTATTTTAAAAGGTAACTTCAACTTTTATTTTATTTTAGATTCATGGGGCACATGCGCAGGTTTGTTACATGAGTATATTGCATGATACTAAAGTTTTGGGTACAGATACTATCACCCAGATAATGAGCATAGTATCCAGTAGGAAATTTTTAAGTCTTTGCCTCCTCTTCCTTCACCCTCTAGTAGTTCCCAGTATCTATTGTTGAGATCTTTATGTCCATGAGTACCAACGTTTAGCTCCCACTTACAAGTGAGAACATGTAATTTGTTTTTCTGTTTCTGCGTTAATTCGCTAGGTTAATGGTCTCCAGCTGCATCACAAACATTTATCTTAATCTTAGGTTGGGTTTCCCTAAAAGCAGGGCCTGAGACCACAGCTTGTATGCAGTTTATTTTGGTATGTGACCCCAGGAGGTAGGAGTGAGGGAGCTGGAAAAAAATAAAATAAAGGAGAAAGGACGATATGCCGAGGATGTGTTACTGGGTTGGTTTCTGTAGTAGAAAACTGGGTATCAATCCCACCGGAGACTCTGACTAGACAATTGTCAAATGTCTGCCTGTGACACACACAGACATATTAATTTCCTCATTTGTGTCCACCATTGATCATATGTTACTCCAGGGGTGTTAACTCCTTTTAGCTTCTAGGTGTGTGATGTGCCAAAATGGCTGATTGAACTCCTGTAGGCATCCCACAGTGAGGGGCACGGAAGATCAAGGACAGGATGCAGGAGAGGCTTGGTGCAGCTGAGCTGAGGTGCTCTGAAGCTGCCGCTCTGTGCAACCAGTTGCTGCACCAATAATCAGAACAAAAAAGTAATCTGAGAGGATGTGAGACAGGGTATACGAGCTGTCTAACACAACCTGCTGTCCTCATAGCTGCCCCTCAAGGTGGATGATACTGGTGTCACTCGCTGATGGAATAAAGGACGCTTACAGAAGGGAAATAACTCACTTATATGCCTAGAGGCTCGAATGGCAGGGCCAACACTGCAATGTAGGCTTGGGTTAACTTTAAAGCATGTGCCCTGTGACTTCTCTGCCATGGCTCTTGATTAGACACCTTACAATTGTCCCTCTAAATTCCCTCTTCCGCTTTTCTGCCCCAAGATAATGATCTATAGGGAGTTTGTCAAAGTGCTCTCTTTCCTACTGACTTATATCTGGGGTTGCACAAAGGGGAACACCAGCAAGTGGCCAAAGAGAGGAAGGAGGATATGGTCAGGGAAGTTATTTCTTTCATTCCCTCCATGCCAGGTTGCATGTCATCAGCTAGGTTTCTAGCTGGAAGATTGCAGCTTCTCCAAGGCTGTGTCTCTCCACACTCCTCTTTCCATCTAAGTTCCTGTGGATGCTGCCCTTCCTTGACCCTTGAATCCTGGCAGGGAAGGGAATATTAATAGTCACCTGTGATCTCCTCAAACCCTGCCCTCACCTTTGTAAACAGTCACTTCATAACACCTAATTATCTTAGTTTGAGTGTGCTGTGTACTCCTGGGACTCTGATAGATACAGCCACCTCCCAGATGTGGGTGGAAAAGAACCACGGAGTGATCTCTGGTCTGCCTCTGTGTTGCTTACCCACAGGAGAGGCAATCTCTCTAGTGGCCAAAAGGCAGTTCGTGGGCTAGCCCCCATCTCTCCATGGAGCAGGCAATGCTGAGAAACAGCAACACGTCATGGCTCATGATTTTCCCTGATCTGTCTTCCAGGCTGACAGATGTCTCTTGTCCACACAATTTCTCTCTGATATAATATCTCAACAATAAAAGCTTAGCTTTCAGTTACGTTTAGCTTTGATGTCAAGGTCCATTTCTGCCTTCTTTAGTTAGAGTGACATCTGATTTTTGAGGTCCTCATGTGTGTGGTTAATATCCTTAGCTCCAGATGAATTTTGCAAATTTTCCTCATGGGGAATCAGAGTATTTCCAAGTACTTGAGAGAGAGAGAAGAGCCCTCTTTCAATTCAATTCACCGGGTGGTAAGTGTGTTGGACTGACACACCAACTACCTCCTTGAAGTCCAGAACATCTTCCCTCAGTGGCTGGACTAGGCTGGGAAGAGGGGAGAGGTGAGCCCCAGCATCCTCCCCTGCAACTCAAGCTCCACTTGTTTGCCTCTCAACACCTCTAGGTGCTGGAGAATTCGCTGCATTCATTTTGAATAAAAAAAGACTGGCTCCGGGTTTGAACAAACATGTTTTTATTCAAGGTTTAAAACATTTCTTTTATGGCTCCCCTACTGGGCTTCTGATTGTTTCCCTTTCCTCGGAGCATGAATGATTGTTTATTAAACATAATAATAATAATAAAGTGGAGGTAAGGTCTCTTAGCTGGCATTAGTTCGGATTCCAATTTAATCTTTCCCCAGCCTCACTTCATTACAACTCTATTCCGTTGCGCATTTCATAACCAGCATGTGTCTCAGTGAATGAAGTCAAGCTTCAGAATAACATGTCAGGAAGGTGATTGTTCGTGGAACACACAGTACCCCTAGTCTATGATTAAGAAAAAAAGCAACCTGGCTCAAAAAATAAGAAATCTGCTTCACTACATAGAATCTAGGAGCAAATTAGTAACATGTTCAAGTTACCTAAAAAGAGATGGCTGCTGGACTATTATATATAAGACAAGGATGGCATTGAGTGAGAGAGAGGAGCCTGCGGTCTGGGAAAGAGTACTCTTTCCTGGGCCAAGGAGCTGTTCCCTGAATATCAGGACTGGCCTTCTAGGGGTGAGGGCTCTTCTGGACAGAAGGGCATGGACATTTGATTCTTATCCTTCCAGTAACAGCATGCTTAGGCCATAGCAGACTCTGTCTCTTATTACTGATATGACTCTTCAGCTACAGAGTGGAGTGATAATAGCTGCATTCTACAGCTGTTATGCAGATTATAAAACATGATATAGTACAAGTGATTCACAGAGTTCCTAGCACACAGTGAGTGCTCAATGCATAGTGGCTGTTTTTATTATTGTCCAAGATTACACTCTTAATAGCCTTAACAATTGTCAGAGATATTGTTGTCTCAAAGGGCAGGATTCTGGGGGAAGATAAAGATGATGGTGTTCAGAATATAGATCTGAATATTGGTGAGCACACAGACCTAGAAATGGAAGAAAACATCAACAAAATAGTTTGGGGTTTTAATGGGATAAAAGGACATCTTTTGATTTGGGGGTTGAACTCCCTAAGAACATGTTCGAGTTACCCAGAAAGAGATGGCTGCTTGACTGTTATGTATAAGATAAGGATGGGATTGAGGAAGAGACAGAAACCGGGGGTCTGGGAAAGGATAGCTGGGGTGGAGTGGGGGCATCAGGGTGTGAATCCAAAGTTAGAGGAAGTCAGAAACATGGGAAAACAGAAATATCCAGGGGTGCTTTCAAAGCTCTCTGCTGTAAGGTGTGTGATATAAACCTTCCCTTCCCTCCTCCAGGACAGCTTCAGGCAAATACATCTAGTTTACAAATTCGTTTGTGTGAGTGGAATGTTTAGGGAAACTCAAAGTCGCTGAGTTCTACAAGCTGAGAACAGAAATAGCTTTATGAGATAGAAGAGAGAAAACAGAGGCAGCTGGCCTCTGTGTTGTAAGAAGAGACACATCTTAGATGTCCTATGAGGCTGACAGTGTCAGCCAGATAGGGGCTTTGCAGCACAGGGATTGGTTGGATTCCAGTTGACAGACACTCAGACAAGCTCACTTGTCACAGTTCAAGGTTGGTCAAGTGTAGTATCTAGTAAGGCAAGCCCCCCACTCTCTCCTACCATCAACTCTCTGCAAGTGGTGGTAGTATTTTGAAATGAGATCATCTTGAGTGGAATTGTATTCCTGAGAATTTTCATTGAATGTCATGCTCTGGTTAGTTTAGACCAAGAAACGTATTCAAGGAAAAGCTAAAATCAGGAACAGGAATATACAGTTATCAACATCATATTATGGCCAGTCATGGGTCCTAGCCATTCATGCTAAAGTTGGTTAACCCTGCCCAGAAACTCACAGAGCAGAGGTGACACCTGGGGTTGGGCTCATGACCAGGAAGTGTGTTCTAGATTTTAGACTTAGCCCACTCTTCTGACTGCATGTGAGCTTGTTAATACACAACAGTATTTCTAAATAACAACAAGACTTTCTTGTATTCTGACACTCAAAGCACCTTGGAGTGAAAATAGATTCAGTGGTCCATTCTGGCCACAGGATCTGTGGTGATGTCCAGCTAGTCATGAGGCATACAGCCATCCTTTTTTCTCCGGGAGGAGTGTATCCCCTGAAAGTTGTCCAAGGCCTTGAGAATTTTGTAATGGGCTGGCTATTGATGGCCTTGCTGTCTCTCAGCATTGACATTTTTTCAGTCAACCTCAAAGACATGATGTCAGAACAGTCTGGTTGCGGGAACTCCTCCATTTCTCTCTTAGTCTGTCGTGTGACCCCTATTGCTTAGCTGGGATTTCAGCAGCTGGGCAAAGAGACTAGACCTCAGCTTTTAACAACATTGAGAAAGTTTCAGTGCCTCCCTCCTTGAGGCCTGTCTTCTTCTGGTTTCTGGGATATTGTACTCTCTGGCTGCCTCATGCCTCACTGGAAGTAATCCTTCGTTCTTTTTTTTTCTCTCACTCTGCACATCCAACTGATCAGAGGATTTCCAGAGTTGGACAACTGCTCCCCTGATCCTCCACTACCATCTACTCCAAGGCACCATGGCTTGTTACCCAGTCAGTGGCCAGAGGAGGCCTAACTTGTCTTCCTGTTATTACATATGGCTTTCGTCTCCAGAGTCAATTCTTTACACAGCATTCTTGCTGGAGCCAGGGAGACTGTTATAATATGCAAATCTAAACATGGCTCTCTTATCCAATAACTTGATATGGCAAAGTGAAATTTCAAATCTTCATCAGACCCTCCAAAGTCCTATATTATCTGGTGCCTGCTTTGACCTCATCTTTTCACCAGCAATGTTGGTGTCCTCACTGTTCCTCTAGCACAGCAGGGATGCCCCTGCTAGGCTGGGGCTTTGCACTTGTGCTTCTTTAAGCCAGAACTGAACTTCTCTCATATATATTCTTAGCTCAGCCCTCACTGCGTTCAGGCTTCTGCTCATCAAAGAGCTGTCACTTACCACCTCCCATCGCTTTTTATACTCTTACACCTTTTGTTCTTCATAGAATTATTTCTGTGTTTATATTATATATTGATCTCTCTTCTCATGGTATACTTTGCACACACCATATTCTTAACACTTAGCATCAGACACAAAGTAGGCACTCATAAGTATTTGCTGAATGGATGAGGGTGCAGGTAAATTAGGGGATAAAAAAGTATGTGGACACCTAGTGTGAAGAACATACATACTCAATAGAATTGGATTCCTTCAAGCTTTCCTATAAGCCAGTCAATCTCTTAGGGAAGGAGCCTCCATTGTCACTTAGCCATGTCCCTGCATCTGAAATAGGTGGGGTGCTGCAGTGGCGGAGAGTCATAGACAAGCTGATATAGAAGACCCCATTTGTTCATTTTATTTATCTTGTTCTAGAGTCTTTGGACAAGAAAAACTAGGGATATGAGGCTTGCTTCTGATATAGCAGCTGTTTGTTCTCGGGCAGGTTACTTAACTTTTTCAGCCTGGGTTATGCGAAACTGGGATGTATGTAGGACCTCCCTCACACAGTTATTTTCCACACAGTTATATATACATAAATATATTTATACACATATATATATATTACGCAATATATATAAAATACTATGTCCAGCACGCAGTAAACACTCAACAAAGAGTAGCTGCTCTGATGATGGGATTGATGATGGCGGTAGTGATGAAGGAGGGTGATGACACTGTCACCTGGAAGACCATATGGCTTAGAAAAAGGTGTGAGCCCAGGAACAGGAGACCGGTCATTCAAGGCTTCTCTCTAGCTGGGCTGATAGAAGTCATGGAATAAAGGCAAATTGGATAAATAATTCTCATCCGTCAATAACCTTTTCCTACAGAAAACCTCTTCCATTCAGGCCCAGGGCCTCTGGGCAAGCATGGGGAGAGCATGACTCTGTTCTCCTCCCAGCTCCTGGTTGCAGAGCCACTGCAGGTGCTGCCTGTGATTGGATGACATATAGAAGGCAAGTGATCCAGACTCACTCTTAGCTCATTCTCCTTCCAGGAAAGTCTATTGACATTCAACCTCCTGGGCCGTTAGAAACGTAAAGTCCCCCAGGCCTTGTTCAGAGCAGGGCCAGGCATTCCGCAGCTCCCACACCTCTCCACGGCCCCCACGTCTTCCTCACTGTCATCACTGGCCTCTTGCCGTGTGTGGCCAACTACGTCTCCCTATCTCTCCATGTCCTTCTCTTTCTCCTGCTTCTTCCTCATTTTCACGTTCTCCTTTTCTCTTGCTCTTCTCCTATTCTCGTCACTCAGCTATTCGAGGAGCATTTTCTTTCTGGTTCTTTTTGAGAGCTTTGATGCAGGCCATCCAATTGTTTTGCAGGATCTTTCTGGTATGAGACTCACTCTCCAGAAACAGGCACTTTGATACCTACCTACATGTATTTCAGATGACAGATTTATCCAGTTTTTTTCATAAATATTTTAAATAATTGCTTTTGAAAATTGCTCACAATATCCAAAGGAAACTATGCAAAGTATTTGCTCTCAATGGTATCTGACAGGAAAACTGCCTGCCTGTTGGAACAAATAAAATAAGCTTGTCAATGATTTCTATAGAAATTTTCTATTATTTCCCTTCAACATGAAATCCTATAAAACTTTTTTTTTCTGATACAGTAACTTAGAAAAATAAAAGAGGCTAGAGTGGATACAGCTATCTTACTGAAAGAGAAATAATTTTTCTACCCTCTAATTATTTCCGTTCTACTGCTCTCCTCTAGTGTTGGAAAACAGGGAGGTAAAATACTCTTTATTTCAATCTATTCTGGTAATTTAGATAATGACAATAATTATAAGACAGGAAAAGATGTGTATAAGGTGACCCTTTTCTAACTTCTATGGAAGAGCTCAAAGTGAAGAAGGAAGATGACAAATTACTACTCCAAGCCCTGTGGTGAGTGCTTTACATCTTTTATCTAATTGAATCCTAGAAGTCCTTTACAAAGTACTCACAAATAGATGCATGCACATAAATATATGTACTACACATGTCCACAGTTATCTTAAGGGCTTTAAAGGTATACCATCTGAGGCTGCAGGGAGATACCTTACAGTAGAAGGATCTGGACTGGGAATTGGGAGGAGGCTTTGTTTGTGGATTTGCTTCAATCCTTCCCCACTGGATTTTCACATCATGAATGGAGAAGTTGTTCTTTCAAAATTTATTTCTTTATTTAAATTGACATAAATAACCATACATATTTATGGGATACAGTGCGATGTTTCTATACATGTATACATTGTGAAATGGCCAAATCAGGATTTTCAACATATCTGTCATCTCAAACATTAATTATTTTTTTATAGTGAGAATATTTATGTTCAAAATCCTCTCTTCTAGCTATTTTGAAATATGCCATCCAGTATTGTTAGCCACAGTCACCCTGCTGTGCAACAGAACACTGGGACTTTGAATGGATCCTCTCACATCGCCTTCCCCTTTGATATTGCTACTGCTAGGGAAGGGCTGACTAGGAAGTCAGGCAAGGTGGGAGTGATGCCAGAGCAACACGGGCCCAAGGGTGGGCCTGGCTGGAGCCCAGGTGCTGCCCCTGTAGTTGAAAGAAAAATCATTAACAGTACCCCAGACGAGAGACGGGGCAGCCTTTTCCTCCAGGGCTCCTCATGGTTAGTGCTAGCAGAAGGTCTTGTTCTTCAACTTCAATTCAGCAGATACAAGAGAAAGCCTACGTTTAAATTATATGTTAGAGGGAGAGCTAAGAGCCATGCTCTGGGGTTGCCATGTGGGTGGTCCCACGTGACTAATACACTGTCCACTTCGAGGATCGCAGCTCTCCCTGGAGCCTTTTGGGAAGGAGATTATAAGCAGCTATAGTTTTGCTTGCAGGAAAGTGACCTTCCAAATAGAGTTGGCTGCAGAAAAGAGCAAAGGAGGTGAGAGACACTGTGTGGCAGCACCTGCAAAGAGTGGTGATAAGCAGTAACATGGGGGGCAAAGAATGGTGGGGGTACCATGGGGGGCAAGGAAGCTAGCAGTTGGCAAAGCCCCCTCCTGAGACTCCTCCTGCGTTCCAGGCTGCCATTACACGGTGTTCCCAGGCTGGGCCAACCTCAGGGGTGCAGACAGCATCTCTAGTGGACTGTGCTGGGAGCTACAGGGCTTCCCTGGGCACAGGCGTATCTGTGGTTCCCTGGAGCACAAAGCATGCACAGAGGATGAGCTCATTTCTTCTCTGGAGTGTGAATGTTGAGTGAGATGGCCGTCAGCAGGTGGGGCTCTGCAGGCTTCTTCCAGCCTTCTTGAAGGAAGAGCCCACAGCTTCAAGAGATGAAGAAAGGAGAGAGCCAGAAAGACCCCAAGCCAAGGAGAGAAAGAGGCAGGGGGAAAAAACGAGAAAGGCAAAGGGAAAGATGGTAGAAGGGAGAAAAAAGAGAAGGAGAGCTCAAGAAAAGAAAACAAAAGACAGAGAGATGACAGAGAGTCAGAGCCAGTGCACGAGAAAGCAGAGAGGCCTGGGATCTTGCTTCAGGAGCGCTCAGTTGCTGTGACAGCCATGTCTGTGCATCTTCCCGGGGCCAGTGCCCACCAGGATGGCACCCCAGGAGGCTGGCTCCTATGTGCCCTTTCTCATGACCTATAGACTGGGGACTCAGTCAAACTCTTAAGTGGCCCCACGGAGAGACCATGTCCATGTGACGTTGAGACCTGGAGGATGGGAGAGCCATAATATTTGGACACATGGGTGCGTGAGGTCACAGTGTAGAATGCTGCTGTGGTCGGAAGGCTGGTTAATGGTAAGGCTTAGAGAAAGATTGAAAACCCATATAAGCTAACAGTGGCATCTAAGGGTCCCTGGTTTTCTGGGAGAGGTAAGGTAGGGCTTCCGGGGTCCTGGGAATTACCGCTCAGACATGGAAAAGAAATTTGGCAGGTGACTGGAGGATAGGGGACAATGTAGAATCTCTGGGAGAGGCTCTACTCAAGTCTGCTAATTCTTAGTCAAATAGGCCACTTCCCTTCAGTCCCTAACCCCCACTCTGCCATATCTTTCTTCCGAGCAACTTCTTCTCCTTTCCTTGCAACCAATATGTGAAACAGCTATAGATGGAACCCAGGGCTGTCTGATGCCAGAGCTTATAATCTCTTTGTTTGACAGGAAAGCATCCCTGTGGCAGTGAAATCTGGGCATAAGGAGGTGAACAATGTGGGGAGTGTAGCATATGAGTCACCCCGTGAATGTTTCTTGTGCCAGATGGATGGAACAGGCAGAGAGAGCGTGTACTCAGCATGGAGATTATGAGGCTGAGAGGTGGGAGACACAGTGGAAACCAGAAGCCAAGGTTCCAGGACTCACCTGCAAGAGCCCTGGTCACCAGGAAATTGGAGGAAGACACACTCGGCCTTCCTCAAGGATGGAGGCACAACTGTTGTTGAATCAAGTTCATCACCTCTTTAATTTACGATCCCTCCTCCTGACTCCACTATATCCCAATGCTCAACTCAGCTGCTTGCCAGGATGACTCCCAGAAGCCTGTGTTCCTCCTGATGATTCTTTATGCCCCAGTGGCTTCCTTCTGTAGATCAGTCAGAACTGAATCGGCCTTTTCATAGCACCAGGCATCTGTTTCTATGGAAACATTTGGCAGGGCAAGGAGTACTTAGTAGGGCCAAGAAGTGCTGTAGGCTTGGAAAGAATCTTGTATATACTCCTTGGTTTTGCTCCCTGATTCACAACATAAATTAAACGCCTCTTCACACACTGAGGATTCTAACTGGGAATCATTATGAACGGCTCCAGCAGCCTGGGGTCCAATTACCATTGAGAGCGATAAAAGTTATCTTCCCCCCAAAGATTCTATGTCAGCCAGCAATACCTTAGCTTATAGCTGAAGTGACACTGTGAAGTGTGCACAGAGAACCCAGAAACCTGCCTTGGTGAGGTTGGCTTGTAGGCAAAAGTGTAAGAGTGGTTTGGAGAAAGAAGCCCATCCTCTGGTTTTAAACAGGCCTGCTTCCTACTCTCACATCAACCACTGGGCACCTGACTGTCTTCAAAGATGTTGCTTACCATCTTAGGACCTCCGGTTCCTTATTTCCAAAGTGGTTTTTTTTGGAAATAGCAATCTAATATCCTGTGTAACACCTCACACTGCCAATTATTTGGGATTTCTTTGTTATCTTGCTTTGCTGTAAATCTTTGAGACTTACTTGTTTATTTTTAGAGAGGCATTGGACAGGCCACCATAATAGAGTAAATTAAAAAAAAAATTGAAGTGGCAAAGTCTTAAGTCTCAACTTGAATTAGCTTTCTTATTAAAGGTCCTCAAAAAATCTTCTTTGGGGAACCTGGAATCTCCCAAGAAAATGCTATGTTGTAGTAAAACTTATATGACTATTCGAGCTTAGGTATGAGTGCCATTTATTGTGGGAGTCTCAGGGTATTGTTCATGTAATTGTGGGAAGGTCAGGGATGCAACTGATCCCCAGCCCAACTGAAACCAGATATTTGCATGTTGCCAGGGTCTGGTCTCTGTTCTTAATTTATGTCTTTATCATCTCCTACCACAAACTGGCTTCCTCCAGATTGTGAGAAATTCAGTTGATTACAATTACCTAATCTTCCACTCCCATGGGTGACTTGCGTCTGTTACTTCCAGTTGGCAAATTTGAAAGAAGAATTACTAATAATAAGTGGCTCACCCCTCAGTCACTTCATTATGACCAAGAAATCAGGGTGACCTGGTGCAAACAGATACAAGGGGACCCTACCTCTGTATTTACAGACTATTTCCAGAGATGGAAGAATTTTTACTTAAGGAGTTATCCCAATTGGTGACAATTCTAGACCTTTGCTGGGCATGGTCATCCTATATCCACTCCTGTACTGAATGCAGAAGGAATCCCAGTATACAAGAGAAGCCTAGGTTTTTAGAGAGAGAATCCAGGAAAATCCTGAGAAGCATGTCCTGGATTTACGTAACCCAGGAGAACTAGGTTCTTTCCTTGTAACTTTTAGTTACTTCCACATAATCTAATGATGCTTCTTTCTGATTAGAAAATAGTTACACAGAACTGGTCAGAACTAGTTATATATAACCCCAGTACATCCTGTTCATCCACATGTCACCTCTTGATATGGTTTAGCTGTGTCCCCACCCAAATCTCATCTTGAATTTTCATGTGTTGTGAGAGGGACCTGGTGGGAGGTAATTGAATCGTGGGAGTAAGTCTTCCCCATGCTGTTCTCATGATAGTAAGTCTCATGAGATCTGATGGTTTTAAGAAGAGAAGTTAGCCCTGCACAAGTTCTCTCTCCTTGCCTGCTGCCATCCACATGAGACGTGGCTTGTTCTTCATAGCCTTCCACCATGATTGTGAGGCTTCCTCAGCCATGTGGAACTGTATGTCCATTAAATGCTTTTTCCTGTGTTCATTATTTAGTCTCAGGTTTCTCTTTATTAGCAGTAGGAAAATGGACTAATACATCTTTTTTCCAATGTATTAGTTAGGTTACTTTGTTCATAATAGATTCAAAGCAAGCTTAATTACCTGTCCCCTCATCTGCCCACAAAACAACTATTGCACAAGGCTTTGAGAAAGGAACAGCCAGAGATTGTGGATGCTTCCTCAAGAACAGGCTCATCCTACCCTTTTTGACTATGACCTATAGTAAGAGCTACACATTATACTTCACCTAGAATGCAAATATATACACAGACAATTGAAATAAAATGTTTACAAAACAATATTTAGTCTTACTATCTGCAGTGCACTGCAATCTATTCTGATAGCTTTTATTTTATTTTTTTTAAGTGCTGGTAATCAGTTATAATTTTTTATGATTTACTAATGAATTGTATATCACAATTTGAAAATAATTCTTAGTCTAGAGCATTTCCTTTGGTATTATTTAGTGCAAACTCCAAGTTCTTAATCTCAATTTAAATCACAAAATTGTCAAGAAAAAGAACATGTTGAGTTCAGCTTGGGTCCAGGGTCTGCCCTGTCCTAAACAACAAGAGTTGGATTCTATACATGGCCGCTGATGCCTATATCTGTATAACATAGTGCAGATTCAGACTCTAGAAGCTGGACAGATGCTTCAGATGGTGTCTGAATGGATATTGGGAATATTGGGAATCAAGACAGCAGGTCTAAGTCAGTCTGACGGTAATGGAGACCCTAACTCCAGGGTCAGGTATAGCCAGGGCCAGAGTTGAAGCCATGATAATCCAGTTAGACCCACATGCAAGGGGAGTTCATGGGGAAGCAGAGGTAGTTAAAGAAGAAAATAGAGAACAGCCAGTTGACTTTCCAGGCTTCACTGGAGTCTGGGTTCGGCTTACTGCAGTTGATCTCTGAGATTTCCCTGTTAGAGTGAGGTGAAGTCACTTAGGATATTGGGCCCTGATCATCTCTCTTAAGGCTTGAATATATGTTTTGTAGAATTCTGAATTATGCCAAGACAGAAGGGAAAATGAAACGATTTCAGTTGAAAAAGTCAGGTGGGAAATTTCTCCAATTTTAACCCATATTTTTCTCCTTAAGAGGGAATAGGGGGCTCTGGGACTGAGAGTGTATGGTGTGCACGGCTTTGTCATTGCCAGGCTCACTGATCCTCAGGATCACTCCTCCCACAGCCACATCTGTGCCCAGGAGTGGTGGCCAAGTATGGCCCAGTCACATTGTTATAGCATCAGGCAATAAAACATCAGAGAATAAAAAAAATGCAAATGTACCTAATATCTTTAGTGGTGGTGAAGGCTGGGACGGAAGACAGTGGTAGTGTGGGTTAGGATGAAGCCAGAGCAAAGTGTCTGCACAGCGAAATAATATTAAGCTATAAATAAAATTTGTTTCATTTTAAAAAAATGAGCTATCAGGCCATGCAAAATTATGTTGAATCTGCAATGCATGCAGGTATATGTCATTTCACTGGACTTGGCTTCACTGCACTTTTCACAAATTGAAGGCTGTGAAAAGTGAAGCAACCCTGCATTGAGAAAGTCTGTTGGCTCAAGTGTGTATGTCTTTCTCAGGGGTAGATACGATTTCAAGAAACCATCTTATTTGCTCATGCATAGAAACAAATTACTCATGAATTCAAGTTTTATCATGAGATTGCAGCAATTCAGTCAAATCTATAAGCTCAACTTCTAATTCTTCTAATAGTTCTTTTGCTATTTCTGCCACATCTACAGTTACTTTTCCACTGAAGTTTTAAACACCTAAAAGTCATCCAGAAGGTTTGGAATCAATTTCCAAACTCCTTTCAATGTTGATATTTGACCTCCTATGAATCACAAATGTTGTAAATGGCATCTAGAATGGTGAATTCTAGGGGAATTCACCATAAGGGGACGAGTCACAACATCTCCTTAAGCCAAAGCCTAATCCAGAACAAGACCTTGACAATTTTCAATTTTGTGAAGGTTGTGAGAAATGAAGAAGCTGCAGAAGAAAAGTTTGAACAGAGCAAAAGTTGGTTCATGAGGTTTAAGAAAATAACCTTGAAAGTCTACTGGCTCAACATGTGTGCTGAATTCATGACTCCTGGTAACATTTTGGTAATTCTCGTAATATTTCAAGCTTTCTTCTTATTATATCTGTTATGGTGATCTTTCATTAGTCATCTTTGATATTAGTATAGTAATTATTTTGGGTGCTACAAGCAGCACCTGTATAAGATGGTAAACATAAATGATGAATCTTGTGTGTGTTCTGACTGCCCTACTGCTTGGTGATTCTCCAGTATGTATTCTCCTCAGGCCTCTCTATTCCCTGACATACAACAGTCTTGGAAATTAGCTGATTAATAACTCTATGGTGGCCTCTAAGTTTTCAAGTGAAAGGATGAGTCTCCTGATATCTTCCATCTCTTACATTCAACCAAAATAGAAATGATTTATTTAGTGAGGAAGGCATGTTGGAAGCTGACATAGGCTGACAGGTAGGCCTCTTGTGCCAGTTAGCTAAGTTGTGATCACAAAGGAAAAGTTCTTGAAGGAAATTAAAAGTGCTACTCCAGTGAACACATAAATAAGGAGAAAGCAAAACTTAAGATTGTTTACTGATATGGAGAAAGTCTAATGGTCTAGAAAAAAGATCTCACCAGTTACAACATCTCTTTAAGCCAAAGCCTAATCCAGAACAAGACCCTAATGCTTTTCAATTCTCTTGAGAGAAATGAGGAAGTTGCAAAAGAAAAGTTTAAACTGAGCGGAAGTTGAATCATGAGGTTTATGAAGGTGTCTTTATAAAATACAAGTGCAAGGTAAAGCAGCAAATGCTGATGTAGAAGCTGCAGCAAATGATCCAGAAGATCTATCTAAGATCATTGATGAAGATGGCTGCATTGAACAACAGATTGTCCATGTAGATGAAACAGCCTTCCACTGGAAGAAGATGCCACGTAGGACTTTTGTAGCTAGAGGGGAGAAGTCAATGGCTGGCTTCAAAACCTCAATGGATGGGGCGACCTTCTTGTTAGGAGCTAATGTAGATGGGGACTTTCAGTTAAATTCAATGATCACTTGCCATTCTGAAAATCCTAGTGCCCTTAAAAATTTTGCTTAATCTACTCTGCCTGTGTTCTATTCATGAAATAACAAAGCCTGGATGATAGCACATCTGGTTTACTGAACATTTAAAACCCCCTGTTGAGACCTACTGCTCAGAAAAAAATACTTTTTTTTTCCCAAAATATTGCTGTACATTGACAATGTATCTCCTCAGCCGAGAGCTCTGATGGGGATGTAAGGATGTAAGAGGAGATCGATGTTGTTTCCATGCCTGCTAATACAACATCCGTTCTAGAGTACATGGATTAAGAAGCAATTTTATCAGTTATTATTGTTTAAGAACTGCATTTTGTAAGGCTGTAGCAACCATAGATAGTCATTCCTCTGATAGATCTGAGCAAAGTAAGTAGAAAATCTACTGGAAACAATTCAACATTCTAGATGTCATCTAGAATATTCGTGATTCATAGGAGGTCAAAATATCAACATTAACAGGAGTTTGAAATAAGTTGATTCCAAACCTTCTGGATGACTTTTATGGGTTTAAAACTTCAGCAGAAAAGTAACTGTGGATATGGCAGAAATAGCAAAAGAACTAGAATTAGAAGTTGAGCTTAAAGATTTGACTGAATTGCTGTAATCTCATGATAAAACTTGAATGCATGAGTAATTACTTCTTATGGAGGAGCAAATAAGGTGGTTTCTTGAAATTGTATCTACCTCTGGGGAAGATCCTTTTTATAATTTTGAAATGACAACCAAGGATTAAGAATATTTTATAAACACACTTAGCATAAACAGAAACAGGATTTAGAGAATTGACTCCAATTTTGGAGGACTTTCTGTTGTGGTAAAATGCTATCCAACATTGCATGCTGCAGAGAAATTTTTCATGAAAGGAAGTGTCAGTTGACACAGCAAATTTCATTGCTTTGAAAATTTCCACAGCCACCCCAACCTTCAGTAACCACTACACTGATCAGTCAGCAGCCACCAAGATGGAGGCAAGATTCGCTGAAGGCTCAGATGGTTGTTAGCGTTTTTTAGCAATGAAGTATTTGTATCTATCTATCTATCTATCTATCTATCTATCTATCTATCTATCTATCTATCTGTCTATCTATCTAACCTACCTATCTATGTATTTGAGATGGAGTCTAGCTCTGTCACCCAGGCTGGAATGCAGTGGCGCCATCTCAGCTCACTGCAATCTCTGTCTCCCGGGTTCAAATGATTCTTCTCCTTTAGCCTCCTGAGTAGCTGAAACTATGGGCGTGCACCGCCATGCCTGACTAGTTTTTGTATTTTTAGCAGAGGCAGGGTTCCACTATGTTGACCAGGCTGGTCTTGAACTCGTGACCTCAGGTGATCTACCTACCTTGGCCTCCCAAAGTGCTGGGATTACAGGCATGAGCCACCATGCCCAGCCAGCAATGAAGTATTTTTAGATTAAGGAACATACACTGTTTTTGTAGACATAATGCTATTTCATACTTACTAGACTATAGCACACAGTTAATACAACTTTTATATGCACTGAGAAGTCAAAAAAATTTGAGTGGCTTACTTTATTGTGATACTGTATTTTGGTGGTCTGGAAAGGAAGTCACAATATCTACAAGGTATGCTCATACTAAAAAGTAAAAGAGGCTAATCTAAAAAGCTACAAACTGTATGGTTTGACTTATGTTACAGTGTGGAAAAGACAACACTATAGTTTTAGTTTAGTTGAGATATGGTCAACACAGATGGCTCTCAATTTGGGGAATTTCACAATACAAAGTCATTCTTAGAATATTAGAGGCACACTCAGGTTTAACAGGGAAAAGGACAAGAAATAGCAAAAGGATTGTGTATAAGATTTATATTTATCTCAATCCCAACACAAATCCTATGAGTTAGAGATTACCGAAATCTCCACAGAGGCTCAGAGAGGTTTTGAGGTCTAAGGTGGGTTTTTGAGGGGTCAGAAAGACTCAGTCTATCAGTGAGAAGAAAAGAAGTGGAGTATCTTCCACATAACTCTTCTATGCCAATTATAGGAAAGCTGAAGTCCTGAGCAGAAGAGCAAGAAGTGCAATGGTTTTCTGTCTACCTTCTTTCTCTCCTCTGAGAATATCTCGCCACCTTGGGAAGGCAAATGTGTGTTGATTTTGCCTTGAGGACCTTAATTTCCTTTAAATGATTGTGTGCATTTTGAGATTCATTTATGGTCTTATTCTAAAATGTTTAACCAAATAGGAAATTACTCTCCCTCTGTGTCTCTTAAATTATTAATTCTTTATTTTCATATTGTCTTAGTTTAATTTATTCCTTCTATCATTAAGTACTGTGTCCATGAATATGTAACTGATATTCAGTTATTTGTCTCTTTCTAACCACTTTGTAGTAATTTTTTTTTTTATCCTAGGGTTATCATGTAATTATTGTTGCTTTCATTTTTCTGTGAAATCCACATACTCCAGTTTATGGATATAATAAGATAATAATTATCAAGCTGGTTTTGTTTCCAACTTCAGTCTCCATCTGATAAACAATTGCAATTTTCCCCACCCCTCTTTCTTAAATATACCCCATTATAATACTAAATATCTAGGAAGTGGCTCATGTGTTCTTGCAAACTCAGCCTTCCTGACTCTAGGTGATATTTACATCTTCCCTCTTTCTGTTTTTGGCCCATGACTCCCTTCACCCCAAGGAGATGTATTTGGTGTTCCTATGCAGGAAGGCCTCCACTGAATCTTTGGATTTATTCTCAGCCGTTACCTGCCTTGTCCAGGACAAACCTACTCAACCTTTATGTGGAACAAGCTAGAAGTGCAGTGCCTCTTTTCCCAGTATCTTAAAGAGGTTTCAGTGATGTACTTTTTATGATTATTATCCATTTAAAATTCAGTCTCTTTTCACTATTCTTGGGTATGAGTCTAGGAGAGGCAGGGTCAGTGGGGACATGAGGAGAAACCTCTTTGTGGAACTCAGTACCGTATTTCCAGTTAAACATCATCCAGGGGCTTGTGATCATTTCTGTGTCAAGCTCTCTCTACCGTTGTGTAAACACTTCCTAGGGGGCTCCTAGGCAAAGGAGGGGAACTTTCTAGGAGACTCCTAGGCAAAAAAGGAGATCACCCTCTGGTGGGGGACACCCTTCCTTTCTTCTAGGCTGTGTCACACACACACATGCACAAACATAACATCTTATCTTTTCATTGACTTAAGTTTAATTTAAAAAAATTGGCCTTTAGTCTCAGCCCATTATAAACCCCACTGAAAGGATGTTAAAAAGACATCAGTGGTATGGGCAGCCCATATTTGAGGAGGGAGGTAATACATATGTTTCCTAAAATTGATCTGGAAAATCCCTCTCAAATCCTCTGAATGGATCTCAATTTTTCTGATAATATAGAACACTGACCAGAAGAGAATCACAGTTATGTTGAATTTACATATATTAAAAAGATATCTGAATTGAAAAATGGGCACCATTGCTTCAGATTCTGTATTGTCTTGCACTTCAATGAGAATAACTTGGTAAAAATGTCTTATCTCTAACAATAAAATAAAACTTCTGGCCAATATCCTTGATGAAACTTGATGCAAAAATCTTCAACAAAATATTTGCAAATCAAATCCAGCAGCACATCAAAAAGATAATTCACCATGATTAAGTAGGCTTCATTCTTGTGTTTCAAGGTTGGTTCAACATATGCAAATTAATAAATGTAATTAATCACATAACAGAACTAATGACAAAAACCACATAATTATGTAAATAGACGCAGAAAAGGCTTTCAATAAAATTCAGATTGAAAACTCTCAGTAAATTAAGTACTGAAGTAACATACCTCAAAATAATAACCATCTATGAAAAACCCACAGCCAACATTGTACTAAATGGGCAAAAGCTAGAAGCATTCCATGAAAACCAGCAAAGGCCAAAGATGCCTTCTCTCACCATTTTTATTCGACATAGTATTGGAAGTCCTAGCCAGAGAATCAGGCAAGAGAAAGAAATAAAAAGCATCCAAATAGGAAGAGAGGAAGTCAGACTATCTCAGGGTGTGGATAACATGATTCTATATCTAGAAAACCCCTTAGTCTAAGTCCAAAACTCTTTCAACTGATAAACAAATTCAGCAAAGTTTCAGAATACAAAATAAACATACAAAAATCATCAGTAACATTTTTTTACGCCAACAATATCCAAGCTAAGAGCCAAATAAGAAAGGCAATCCCATTCACAATTGCCACAAAATTAATGAAATACATGGGAATACAGCTAACAATGGTGGTGAAAGATTTCTACCATGAAACTTACAAAACACTGCTAAAGAAACCAGAGAAGACACAAACAAATGGAAAAACATCCCATGCTTATGGATGTTAAAATCAGTATCATTAAAATAGTCATATTTCCCAAAGCAATGTACAGATTCAATGTTATTCCTATCAAACTACCAGTGACATTCTTCACAGAACTAGAAAAGACTATTTTAAAATTCATATGGAATCAAAAAAGAGCCTGAATAGCAAAGGCAATCCTAAGCAGAAATAATACAGCTAGGGGCATCATGTTACTTGACTTCAAACTATACTGCAATGCTGGAGTAACTAAAACAGCATGGTACTGATACAAAAACAGGCACTTGGACTAATGAAACAGACTAGAGACCAGAAATATATATGCACACCTAAGGCTACCTGTTCCTTGATAAAGCTGACAAAAACAAGCAATGGGGAACACATTCCCTATTGAATAAATGGTGCTGGCTAGCCATATGCAGAAGACCGAAGCTGGACCCCTTCCTTACACTATATACGAAAATCAGCTGAAGATTAAAGACTTAATTTAAAACCCCAAGCTATGAAAACCCTGGAAGACAACCTAGGTAATATCATCCTGCACATAGGAACAGGTAAAGATTTTATGATAAGGACATCAAAAGCAACAAAAGGAAAATGACAAAAGGAAAAATTGACAAATGGGATCTTCTTAAACGAAAGAGCTTCTTCATAGCAAAAAACAAACAAACAAACAAAAACAAAAACAACCCCCCTCCCACACACACACACACACACACACACACAAAACTATCAACAGAGTAAACAGACCACTTGCAGAATGGAAGAAAATATTTGCAAACTATGCATCAGGCAAAGGTGTAATATTCAGCATCTATAAAAAACTTAAATTTACAAAAGAAAAACAGCCCTATTAAAAAGTGGATAAAAGACATGAACAGACACTTCTTGAAAGAAGACATACATGTGGCCAAGAAACATATGAAAGAATGCTCACTATCACTGATCATTAGAGAAATGAAAATTAAAACCAAAATGAGATACCATCTCACACAAGTAAGAATGGCTATGACCAAAAAGTCAAAAAATAACAGATGCCGGCAAGTTTGTGGAGAAAAGAGAACACTTAAATACTGTTGTTGGGAGTGTAAGTTCATTTAATCATTGCGGAAAACAGTATGGAGATTCCTCAAAGAGTTAAAAGCAGAACTACTATCAAATCCAGCAATCTCACTACTGATATGTACCCCGAAGAATGCAAATCATTTCATCATAAGGACACATGCATATGAATGGTCATGGCAGCACTATTCACAATAGCAAAGACATTGAATCAACCTAAATGGTCATCAATGACAGATACAATAAAGAAAATGTTGGTACATATACACCATAGAATACTATGCAGCTATAAAAAGGAATGAGGTTATGTCTTTTGTGGAAACATGGATGGAGCTGGATATTATTCTTAGGATACTAACACAGGAACAGAAAATCAAACACTGCATGTTCTCACCTATAAGTGGGAACTAAACAATGAGGACATTTGAACATGAAGAAGGAAACAACAGACACTGGGTTCTCTTGAGGGCAGAGGATTGGAAGGAGGAAGAGGAGCAGAAAAGACAAAAATTGGGAACTGGGCTTAATTCCTGGGTGAGGAAATAATCTGTATGATGAACCCCCATGACACGTGTATCTATGTAACAAACCTTCACATGTACTCCTGAACCTAAAATAAAAGTTAAAACAATGACAACAATAAAACCAAAATGTGTGATCACTACCTTACCTGATCACTATTCATTGGCAAAGACGGCTACATAACAAGATGCATGGTTCCATTTAGGAAATAACTTCCAGCATCGTGCTCATAGTTTAATTTTCTAAAGCAACCAATAGTGTTGACATTTCTGGTAATTGTCACTGGAAAGCAATGCAATGAGTTTCTGAAATATTTATACCTTCATAATTCACATTTCTGCTGCCAGGATTGTTTTGGCATAAAGATGGTCCCAAATAAGAACCTTTTCTTAGCACTATAGTTAATAAGAATTTGGCAAAGAAAGCCAAACTCTTAAAAAGAGAAGCTTGTGCCTTTCTTTTTAAAATGAAACTCTTTTTTCTATTTATCAAAGTTATATGTGCTCATCACAAAAACTAAGAAAATATAGACAGAATCACCTAAATCATATCATAAAGAAATGGTATAATCATTTTGAATGTTTTTTATTTTAAAGTGTTTAGATTCTGTTATTGGACACTTGGATGATCTTAGCTAAGTTATTTAACCTCTCTGAGATTTAGTCTCCTTATTGTAAAGACGGGGGTAATAGTAATAGGGTTAAAGTAATAGGGTTGTTGTGAGCATTTAATGAATCAGTATACGTAAAACTTAACCATATCCAGCACATAGTAAACGCTCAGTACATGCTAGTTGTTATCATTATTTTCATAGTTGTCATCATTATAATGATTCTTGTTGTTTCCTCATAATTTTATCTTTTTTGCTAAATATGCTTTTTTACATAGCTGTCTGTATAATTTTGTATACAGCTTAATCACAAACATTAGAAAATAAACATTAACCAAAGTTATTGCAAACTCTTTGTACACACAATTGGAAATAGTGAAATAATATTATACTTAGACACGGAACTTTAATTTACTTAACTGTTGTTGGATATTTATGTTGGTCATAATTTTTCAATATTACAAATAATGAGACAAGAAACATCTGTGCATAAGCTTATGTGTGGTTGCTTAAGCTTATTTCTTCAGAGTGAAATTACTAGTTCAAAAGTAACACTTGGGATATATCATGTAAAATTATTTCCTGAAAGGATTTTGACAACTCATATTCCCAAGAGCATTGTACAATTGGGCATATTTTAGTGAGCTCTTGACAACATTTGAAATTATTGTTGAGATTAGTTCTGACTTTTATAGGTGAAGTTGCATCAATGCAGGCAACACCGATATAATTGAGCCTACTGTATGTTAGACACTGTTGAGGGGTAGAGAGGGAAAGGACAGACTCAGTCTCTGTACTTATGGAACATATACTTGGGGCAGATATAAACAGGAAACAAGCACAAGTCAAACAATCACTTAATTGTGAGTATGACGCATGTTTTAAAGGAGAAATATATGCTACTCTGAGCGATTAAGGAGGCTTACTAACTTAGTCTTGAGAGGTCAAGAAGGCTTCTTTAGAGGAGGACAGAGACACTTCATCTGCTGCAAAAGGGATAAGTTGGAGTATCTTCATAAAGGGCTAGTGCAGGGAAGGGCATTCCAGGCAGAGGGAATGAGACATGCAAATATTGGAGAGAGGAGCATAGCTTGCCAGAGAAGCCGAGGAATAGCCATGGAGATGGGGCACTGAGAGGCAGGGAGGGTGCCAAAGACAAGACAGGCTGAAGAGGTAAGGAGGACAGGGACTTATCCCAAGATTAGCTGGGGAAGTCGAAAGGATTTTAGTATGAGAGTAACATTACTAGATTAGTGTTTTAAAGAGGAAAAGTGGGTTAGAATTAGCAGAGAATGATTTGCAGAGAGGAGCGAGAGAAAGATCTTGAATTATATCTGTGGAGGGACAACGGTAGTTTGAGCTGCAGTTGCAGATAAAAAAAGAAGTTATATATATATTTAAGTAGTTAATATATATGTTAACTAGTTTATATATTATACATATATATTTAGCTACTTAATATATTTTTATATACATTAGCTTATATATATTTATTTTTATGTATATTTAATATATATATTTAACTTCTCTATCCTTAACCATTGTAACTCAAATTACCTTTTTTCCTTCACAGGCAAATATATATATGTAGAGAGAGAGAGAGAGAGAGAGATGTTATCATTAGGAGGTAGGAGAGCAAGGGCAGTTGAATGTCCTTGGAAGGTGAAAGAAAAGAGAAGCATATGTGAAATACAATTGTCAAATTTCTGGTATCAACAATGGAGTAGATTTTTATGAATGGGAATGGGGGGGCATAGTTAAGGAAAGGGATTGGACTTCAGATTTGAAGATGATGAATTTGATCTGAAAAATGCAAGGGGAAAAGTTAAGCAGTGAGTTAAGAAAATGTGTCTAAAACCCAGATAAGAGGTCTGGGATGGAATAAGTGGTCATTACTACGTATGGGGTCAGTATACATGCTAGAATATTGATGATATTTTGAAGCATAGAAGTTGGTGGGATGACTTAGAAACAAACGTAGAGTAAGAAGGAAAAAGAGCCTGGAAAAAGCTCTCAATGATTCCAAAGTTTAATGATCACTTAGAGACAGAGAAGTTAGAAAAGGATGGAGAAATGATCAGAGGTGTGGATGGAAGCTAAGATGTGTGGTGTCAGGGAAGCCCAGGGAAAAATGTGCTCTCTAGGAGTCATAGTATGAATTGCTGAATAGAAGCAGTCAAGAAAGAAAAGGATTGAAAAGTATCCATAGGATTAAACAATAACCAGGTGATGGCGAACTTTACAAATGCGTTGTTCAAGGAGTAGTAGAGGAGGAAGGCAGATAGGCATGCGTTGAAGTATGAAGACTATGTAAGTAAGTGGAAGCAAAATGTGTAGATAAATCTGAAGGAATGCTTTCTGCAAAGAGAGAAAAGGACTTTGGAATTGTGGAAACCAGTGGAGATAGTTTTATGGGAGAGAAACTAGAAAACATTTGAATAATAATGGGAAGGATCCAGAAAAAAGGAGAGGTTGGTGATACTGGATGGGGAGGAGGTACTGCTAAAGCCAGGTCCAGGGAAGGCAGAAGGAGATGAAGCCCAGCTACTGGAAGAGAAACTGGCACTCTTATGACTTTCTTGCTCATGACTTTTTTCCATTTATCTGTTGGAATTTTAGTGTTTTTACTTATTTATTGTACAAGTCACTTATATGTTAGGATTAGACAACTTTTTTGTCTGCCATCTGTTGCAAATGTTTTTCTAAATATACTTTGTTGATTTGGGAATTATTAATTGTAGATATGTGTTAATTATTAACATAGAAATTAGAGCCAAATATAGAACTTGTACATTTTTAAGCAACATATCTATGTTTTTTGTTATTTCTTTTAATTTGAAATTTAAAATGTTATTCCAAAGTTAAATATTTGATTAAAATAGTATTAATTTTTATTATGCATTTTAAATCAGTTGTGAAGTTTAATGTTTAACTTATTTATTCCTCTGAATTTTCTCTTATTTTAGCTTTAGGTAGTTTTCTATAATTTTCTTTCTATATAACCTACCATGAGGAATTAAATTTCTCTTTGATTTCAAGCTACCAATGTGACCTCAACCAGATCACAAAATTCCTGAAAATTTAACAATATGCTCTCACAAGCTGGTACATGTGGCTCTGCACATCACTGTTGCTTCTGCTTCATTACTCTCTGCTTAGAGAACTTCATTAGACATTATCTTTGCTTTATTACCCCTTTGAAATAATTTCATCAAGTTCTCTTCAAAACTGGCCAGTTTTATGATAAGAATAAAATTAAATCCATATACTAATCAAATAATTAAAAATTAAGTTATAGAGTAAACTATCTCAAAAATTTTTTTAATTTGCATAATGTTTTATAGCTTTTTTAAATGTAATTTCCCACATTTATCTTTCTAGGACATTTATAATGTCATCTCTTATTTATGTTGTTTATGCAATTTTAGAAACTGGTTATTCCTGGATATATGTAATAAGTACATTTATCTTATATAAGGTCACTTTGAGGGATCAATGCTTTTTAACCTCGTCATGGAACTTGGTGGATCATAAAGCCACACATTCCACATTCACAACCCATATTCATATTTTAAGTACATTTTTAAAGGTTAGTCTAAGAGTATTAGTGCATTGTAAAACTACTACAGAGCATTCAATGTGTCCTTCACCCAGCTTCCCCCAATGATAACATTTCATGTAGCCATAGTACATCATCAAAACCAGGCAATTGATATTGGCACAACTAAAGTATAGATCCTTAGTGGATTCACAATCAATGTTTAAAAAGTGAAACAGAAGAGAATGGAATGGACTAGAAAAAACATACCACAGGGCATCATGAGAAATAAGGATATGTATGTGTTATGAAAGTTTTATTTTACTTTTATTGGTTTGAGATGTAAAATGTCAGGGCTGTGATCAAAAAGTTCAATTGTGCTAGATTCTCTTTTTAATTACAATAATCTTTCTTAGTACCTGAGTAGATTTAGAATGTGGTAGTTGTATCTTTGGAAAGATTACAAAATAGGCATCATCATTGTTTAAAAGGCGCTAATCCTTAGGAAGAGTGTAGGTCACTTCCTGGCTACATGCTTCTGCATCATGTTCCATGCCCCATCAAGTTATTTAGATGTCAGCTTTCAATCTGACAGTATTATAAGATCCAAGTATTTTACACTCTGGACAATTTGGATATTTATCTCATAATAAATTAATTTCATAGTTGAAGGCAATTTGAATGGAAAGAGTTAGGTAACTTGCCAATGTCAGACAGGTCAGTCTGTCTCTGAAATTCACATTTTGGCATTTAACAACGTTTTGATTGAACAAATATCTCCTCTGATTACTGCATAGTGAAGACTCAAGGATAAATAATTTTTAATTTGTCCTTTAATTTCTCCCAGTGGGAAGGTATTTGTAAATCTAGAATGATGGCACTTGTGCTATACTGGTTATGATGAAGGGGTTTGCAAGTGCTGCAGACAAAGCACAGTGAAGGGCATCCAACAGGAGAAGTGGTGGCCTCACAAGCAGGTGAGGGACCCCTGTCTTGAGTCTTGAAGGCTCAGGTGGATGAGATAGGAAAGTCATCAGGACTGAAGAAAGAGCACATGAAATATGCAGAGAGGTGAGAGACAGTAGCATTGGGAGGCAAGAGAGATTTTTCTTCTTTCACTGGTGTGTGTTTGGCGAAAAATTAGACAGTGAAGAAAATGCACAATTCTTACAGTGGTAAATGTAAGAAGGACTCTGGACGTCAGTAAAGGGGGTGGATTATGGGAGGGGCTGCCCTTTGAGGCGTCTTAACAGAGCTCCATAATTACCACTTGACAAAGGCAAAGGCAAGTCCAGCAATGCAGAGAGCCCACAAACCTCCAAAATCTTACAAGCGAATCAACTAATCATCATCAAATACTTAATTGAGAGCTCGCCAAGTCTGCACTCCAAGCTCTATTTCTTATGACAGAAATATCCTAGACCTGGCATTAGTATGCCACCATGCTTGCATTCACTTTGCTGCATCAGTCTGTTGTTTTGCAGCCAGCATAAATCAATAGTAACCACCCAGGGTGGAGGGATTGTTGGAGGTTTGGCTCACAATGAAAGCAGAAAAAACCCCAAACCACAGGCATACCCACAGCCTAGACCCATAGGCATCTCTGAGGCTCAGGGAGCCAGAGAGATTATTCCAGCCCTCCAAGAGGGAAATGAGTTAAGAATAATAAATAAAGTTATTCACTGTTTAATTTTTTCCTAACTGCATCCCCTGAAAACCTCACTCAGTAAAGGGTGGCTTGTTTAGGGCTGGTGTGGGAGGAATTCTGATGAAGCCATGTGCCCAGATCTGCACAGTGAGGCCCCTTGCTACTAGCTGTCACTGCCTCTGTGTACCCACAAGTGTAAACTGTGTGGACCCCATGGTTTGGCTGCTGATACAGTGGGTTGTGGCCAGATGCCACCTGAGTGTGACTGTCACCCGGAGAGCCTGTTCTTCTTAACCCTCTCCTAGAACTCAACCCTGTTCAATCATATGATTGAAATTTGTTGAAAAGAAATACCAGAGACTTTATAATTCTAGTGAAGATTGTTTAAAAAAAAAATCACTGGAGGAGATGTTGGAAATGTCAAAGGATCTAAAAGTACTCTGGAAATCCTCTTTGGGGAGTATTTTTGGGGAATATAATTGTGTGTGTGTGTGTGTGTGTGTTGTGTGTGTGTGTGTATGTGTATGTGTATAAAATGTTGGTGGCAGGTCAAGGGCCTGGAAGAAAGATCACAGAGCTGGAGATGCCCAATTCTTTTCCCCAAGGACCAACAACTTCTACCACTAATCCTGAGTCACTGTAACTTTGCTTCCCATCTTTCTGCCAAGAAGGATTGGAGGACTTAACATTTATTGCTTTTATTCTTCTCCTCCTGAAATTTGTCCCATACTGAGTTCCCTCATATTGAGGCGAGGTTTCCTGAGGCTGCAGAAGGAGACTATGGAACACATGGACAAATGCCAAATAGGAATCTGGCTGTGCAGAGTGTGGGAGGAGGACCTGCTGACCCCAGTCAGAGAAATGTGAGGTCCATGAGTCTCCTCCTTACAACTCAGTAAAGTGCTCTTGGATTTTTCCACCCAATCTTGAGATTCTGTTATTCCCCTCTTTAAGGCTGAGCTACTTTCTTAGGTCCAGATTTAGTTCTTTCCCTCCTCCTGGTTGGTGAATCTTAATCTAGTCTGAGGGCAAGGGTCTCTCTATCAATGGTCCAAATATTTTGTTTATGACATGAATGCTAGAGGCTGAGATCCTCAAAACTCAGGCTTTTGAAATCCAGTAGCCTCTTAGTTGCTTGTATGTTGTGCAGGTTTCCTCAATGAAGCAATACTGCTGCTGACTGAGAAGGCAGGAAGGGAAAGAAGTGCAGATAAGGAGAGAGATGACACCCCAGACACCATCCCACAGCCTTAACTGGATAGAGAGCAGCCTTCGTAGTGCTTGGATGCCCACAGTTCCTCACAGGTACTAGTATTGTTTTGACAATTCTTGTAATAAGACAAGAAAAACAAATAAGAGACAAATATTTAAATAAAACAAACTTAACTGATGATTTGCAGGTGACATGAGTACTTCAAAAATTTAAAGCAATCACTTTAAGAACTATTATTATTATACTTCAAAACATAGAAGGGTGGCATAATAAAAGGTAGACAAAACTGAACAGATTTATTTCACTCTAATGACCATCAGTGAGATGTGAAATACAAAAAATAAATAAATAAAAGTATTCAAAGTAATAGAAAACAAGATAAATATACCCAAGCGGTTTTTTCTGTCATCTACCATATGACACACACAACATTATTCCTATTTTTCTAAAAAGAATCTTGAGTATCAGAAGAGACTTTGCTGCTGAGCTGCCATACTACCTCATCTTAGAATCAATAGAGCAACAGAATATAATAGATACATAAATTCTAAACAAATCTCTGTATAATGAAATGTAATCAAATTGACAGAAAAAGGACTACATACTAGAAAATGTTTATATCAAATAAGATAGTTTAAGAAAAAGATGTAAAGTGCTTAAAGAGCTTATTCAAATGCACAAGCACTCACAAAAACACAATAGTTTACTGTGTAAAGAATATGAACAAACAAACGTGCATCTACAATTAGCAAATAAATCATTAGAAAGTGCCCATTAATTTTAGTGTTCAAAAAGTGGCTAGTGTAAAAGACCAGAGTGAAAGTCATTTTGCAGCTATTAAAGAAGCACAGTGAAAACTTATGATAATAGAACTTGGCCAGTTTATGCTCCTACTGGCATTATTATTTAGTGATGGTGGAATGTGAAGTGGAAAGAACTCTTTTGAATAGTGTCGTAGGAGTATTTAGTAAGAACCATAAAGGTAATCATTTTTCTTGACTCAACCATTTCAGACCCTATGAATTTATCCTAAGGAAATATTTTCTAGAAAAAACCCTCCATATTTGCACAGATAGGTTTGCTGCAGCAGAGAGAAGGGTGTGATGGTTTAGTGTATACACTGAAGAGTCCCATGCTCTTGGACTCATAGGTCTCTCACTCAACTACTTGGTGATTTCAGGAAGTAATGTGACCTCTCTGTATCTCAGTTTCTTCATGGGGATAAGAATGATGAGGCCTAAATAGTGGGTGGTTGTGATGATTAAATGAATTCACAAATACAGAGTATTTAGAAAGTGTCTGGTATGTTGTAACCATTCTATTAGTTAATAAAAACTATGATTATGGGAAACATTTTAAAAAAGGAATCAACTCACACTAAGAGGATTGTTTAACATTTATATTGTCCTGACATGATGCTATTTACAAAACCACTAAGAAGGTATCTTGAGGACTTTACAACAGAAGAACAAATTTATAATAGAATATTCAGTAAAATAAAGGACTAAAAATTCTGAGGTCAATATGATCACCACCATGAAAAATATGTATAAAGGAGGAAAGAGGAAAATTGTTCTGTAAGAGTATTAGGTGGATTGAGGATTCGTGGAGAATTTTTCTTCCATCTTACTTTGCCCTTTTTAATTAAAAAAAAAAAAAAAAAACAATACCATCACTAAACCACAGGCATACCACATAGATATTGTGGGTTCAGTTCCAAACCAGAGCAATAAAGCAAATATCGCAATAAAGTTAGGCACATACATTTTCGCTTTCACAGTGCATGTATAAGTTATGTTTACACTCTACTGTAGTCTATTAAGTGTGCAATAGCATTGTGTACAAAAAAAAATGAACATAGCTTAATTTAAAAATGCTTTTTTTGTGTGTGAAAAATTGCTAATGATTATCTGAACCTTCAGTGAGTTGTAATCTTTTTGCTGGTGGAGGGTCTCGCCTCCAGGCTGGTGGCTGCTGACTCACCAGTGTGATGATTGCTAGAGGTTGGAATGGCTGTGAAAATTTCTTAAAACAATGAGATTTACTCCATCGATTGACCCTTTCATGAAGGATTTATTTGTAACATTCAACGATGTTCAATAGCATTTTACCCATGGTAAAACTTCTTTTGAAATTGAAGCCAATCCTCTCAAAGCCTGTCACTGATTTATCAACTAAGGTTACAGAATATTCTAAGTCTTTTGTTGTCATTTCAACAATATTCACGGCACTTATCAGGGTTAGATGCCATCTCAAGAAACCACTTTCTTTGCTCATCCCTAAGAAGCAACTCTTCATCTGTTCAAAGTTTGATCATGAGATTGCAGCAATTCAGTCACTTCTAATTCTAGTTCTCTTGCTATTTCCATCACATCTGCAGTTACTTACTCCACTGAAGTCTTGAAGCCCTCAAAATCATGTAGAGGGTTGGAATCAGCTTCTTCAGAATGCTTGTTAATGTTGATATTTTGACCTCTTCCCATGAAGCACAAATGTTCTGAATGGCATCTAGAATGGTGAATCCATTCCAGAAAGTTTTCAATTTACTTTGTACAGATCTATCAGAAGAATTATGAACAGCTTATCTTGAATTTTGACATGACTTCCTCAGTAAGCTTAATCATTTCTAGCTTTTGATTGACAGTGAGTGACTTGCAACTCTTCCTTTCATTTGAACACTTAGAGACAATTATGGGGTTATTAATTGGTGTAATTTCAACATTGCTGTGTCTCAGGGAATAAGGAGGCTTGAGGGGAGAGAGTGAGATGGGAATAGCCAGTAGGTGGAACAGTCAGAACACAAACACTTATCATTTAAGTTTACTGTCTTATATGGGTGTGTTTTGTGATGCCCCCAAACAATAACATCAAGATCGCTGATCATAGATCACATAATAGATATAATAATAATAATAAGTTTGAAACATTGTGAGGATTACCAAAATGCGACAAACACAAGGTGATCACGTGCTGTGGGAAAACTGGTGCTTACAGACCTTTTCAACACAGGACTGACACAAACCTTCAATTTGTAACATATACAATATATGTGAAGTGCAATAACGCAAAGCACAACAAAACAATGTATGCATGTAATTCCTTTTAAACACCACCTTTTGCTTTGACTGCTCTGGTGCACGAAATCATGCACACCTGGAATGGGGCTGTTTGGGAAGCCTCAGTGGGGTACAGATGACACGCGAGGTGTTGACAGCTGCAGTAAGCAACAGCAGTGGGAGCTGCACGCTCAGCTATACTGGAAGTTTGAGCCCTTTCAGTAGCTTTTGCTCGCCTTGCCTGGCCCTATACTCTGCTATGGGGAGCCACGTGGAGATCCCCTCTGACCTGATCACCAGTCAAAGCCTGTCACACAAAATGAGGTTCTTTATGTTCTCCTTTTTCCTTTGTATCAATGTCTGTGATGTCTTTTTTCTAAAAACAGCTTTATTCAGATACAACTGACATACAAAAACCTGCCCATATTTAATGTATGCAATTTGATCAGGTTAGCCCTATGGATAGATCCATCTATAAGGCCATAAACACAATCAAGGTAATAAACATATCCATCAATTTCAAAACTTTTCTTTTACCCCTTTGTTTTGTTTCTGGTTGTTTGTTTTGTTGTGGTAAAAATGAGAGGGAGAAATGGAGACGTGTTCAATAGGTCTACAATTTCAGTTACGCAAGATAAACAAGTCTAGAGATCTGCTGTACAACGTAATGCTGAGTTAATAATACCATACTGCACACCTAAATACTTGTTAAGAGAAGCGTTATTTGATTTTTACTGAAAAGGCTTTAAGGGCCTTGGGAACCCTTGGAAGTTTAGAGTCAAATATCTGAAGTTCCCTTCCTGAGGAAGAGGTGGGGAATGATGACTGGGTTGCCACAAATTTGGCCTGGTCTTGTCTTTGGAGAGGTGAGCTTACACCATATTGAAGTCTTAGACTGGGGGACTAGTTAATAAGAATAATAAAAGATTCTCTGTAATAGGTATCAACATGCTGTTCTTAGATCGGTAATGATCCAGTGCTGCTCCCTTACTTAACTGTGTACCTGGGCAAGTTACTGTCCTCATGTGAGAATTGAGGTAATAAATGTGCCTTACTGTATGGATTTTGTAAGACTAAAAGAAATAATAAAAATATTGTCAGTGCCTGGCATATAGTAAGTATTCAATATATTTCCTGCTGCTTTTTTTTTGAGACAGATTCTCCCTCAGCTCACCACAACCTCTGACTCTCGTGTTCAAGCGACTTTCATGCATCAGCCTGCTGAGTAGCTGGGATTACAGGCTTTCACTGACCTCAGGTGATCCACCCATCTCGGACTCCCAAAATGCTGGGATCATAGGCATGAGCCATCACACCCAGCCTGTTTCCTCATGTAAGCAGTCTTCAGTGAGGTTAGGCAGGCAGAAGCAGGGAAGAAAGGAAGAAGTGGAGAAGGGCAGGCAGCTGTTCAGGACAAGGTGCACGCTAGTTAGATTATTAATTTCAAGGGTCTTAATGGGTCAAACTCTCTTATTGTCTTCTGCAGTAAAACGTCTTGACAAAAGCACTTATTTCTTCCTCAGCTGCTCCCTTTTGATGACATTGGTGGTTGTTAACTCATTAATTTATACGGTGTCACCAATTGTCAGAGAAGGTTGATTTCCACTGAGGCTAATGAGGTGATGCCCAATGAACAAGGCCGAAGTATAAAGGAGACTCAGCTGTTGGTAAGCAGCTCCATGTATCCCTTGCAACTCCAGATGAAGCTGCTGCCAATGAGGCCAGTGGTCTTGGTCCTATTGAGTATCAGAATGTATCCTTCACAAATCAGGAAGTCTCCTCCACGAGAGACATAGTACCCAGAGGCTGGGGTCACCTTTGGCCAGCTTTTATTAATCTTCCATAGGATTGATACTTCCTAAAATGTTTGACTGACAATTAAAAGATCAACCTAAAAGTATTACAATGTCAGTTCCAATCTTGGTGTTCCTAGGTCATAGACTAAAATTGGAAATCAATTGTATGCTGTTGAACAAGATGGATGAGGAAAAGAAAATATTTGAAAAGTATGCAGAGCCAGAGCCTTTTGGTGAGACCAGACTCTGGGCATAAAGATCAAATTAGGGCCAATCTGCAGGTCAGGCCACTTCTTTATCACCAAGATGGCCTGTATCACAGCAAACATGGGCAGTGGAGGGACTGCGTGTATTGCTTGATGTGTTAAGAACAAGATTTGCTTCTCCAGCAAGACTAATTTAATTGGTTCATTTACTCATTTAACAAATATTTGAGTGCCAAGTTTAAGTCAGGCACTATTCTAGGCTCTGGGAAATCAGTGAGGACAAAGACCAGTCCATGTGACCAGGGAGAGAGCATTATATTGGAAGAAATGGACAATTAATAGGTTGATAAGTACATACACAATGTGATTTCGGGTGCATAAGACTACAGGGACAAATAAAACAAGATTAAATGTAAGGTGACAGGGAGTGAGAGAGCTATTTCGGATGAAGTATTTGGGGAAGTCTCTAAGGGGATTATAATTGGGCAGAGGGCTAAATGAAGTGAAGTAAAATATAAGACCTAGGGGAATTGCAACAAGAAGTGCTGTTGGCTTTACCTCCCTATTATGTATAGAATATACACGCTTCTCCTCACCTTCATGGCCAAATCTCTGACTACGTTACCATTAATCCCTCATTGTGGGTCACCCAATGGAGTCCAGACCAATATCCTTGCTTTACCCTCTCTTTCCCCCCATCACACACAGTCTATTCTTAACACAATGGCCAGAACACATCTTTAAAACTCTGTAATGTAATGCTATTTTGGTGCTAAAAGTCCTGAATGGCTTCCCATTTTGGTCAGCATCAAATTCCAAGTTCTTATCATGGCCTGTGAGGACTGACATGAGCTGCATTTGTTTTCTGTGGATCTGCGAACAGGATGAGTGCCGTGTGCAATATAGGGATGAACACTTGTTCCCCATTGCCATCCTAAATCCTGAAGGACAAAGGCTTCTGCTGCTTCCGTTTCCAGCTTTTGAGGCCTGGTCTTGACTCTGGACATATGTGAGGAGGCCGGGAACAGTGGAGACTGTAATAAGAGTTCAGTAATAAGAGAGCTTCCTGTCTCCTCATCTCTTTCCTGGAAAACAATGAGAGGATTTGTTAAACAGTGAGGCATCCAATCTGGCATCTTTGTTAGGGTACGTAAAATGCACAGCCTCCAATCTTAATATTCTAAAACAATAAAAGTTTATTTGGGGTTCATGCAAAGTTTGGGGATTGGGGGTGTTCATTCTACTAGTTCTGAAATCCACCAGGACCCAGAGATTTTTCTCCGTCTGGTGGTTTAAAGAAGAAAGAGAGAAAACGTGGAGGATGGCACAGAATATTTTGAAACTTGGTCTGGAAGTGGTATACGTCACTTTCTACCTGCATTCCACTGGCCAGAGCTGATCAAATGCCCACCTCAGTACAAAAGGGCAGGAAAGTGTTATTTGCTATGTGCTCAGGAAGGGGAAATTTTGGCGAAGATCTGGTCATGTTCTCCTTCCCCTGGAAGAGCTGGATCATGGAATGTGAGTTGGTCTAAATGTTGAAAATTTCAGGCAAAGGAAATTACATACAGGGCACAGTCCAGGACAGACACCAGAGAGGTCAGGGCATATTTGGGGACCTGAAATGTATCTTTTTTATTCGAGAGGAGGTATTGGTGGGGGAAATGTTATGAGTTAACACCTGGGAGGAAGGCTGGGGTCAGAGTCTGTTTTAACAAGCCCTCCAGATAACTCTGATGCACATTAAGATTGGAGATCTACTATTTTAAGCCCTGAGAGAGCTTATTTTGCTATATTGAGAACTTCACAATAAGAAGAGGGAAGATGACATTCAATTTTTGTTTCAAAATCTCTTTTCACCAGTTATTACCACCCAGCAGAGTCAAATCGCTGAAACTTCCTGCAGATTTCAAGAATTTTCAAGGTGTTTGGGTTTTGCCCTGTAGTAAAGAGGAAGAGGCCATCAGAAGACTTTGAATAAAGGATTTTCATGTTTAGAGTGATATTTTGGAAAGTCATTCTGAAATGGAGGAAAAGACTAGAAGTAAGGACATCATCAGGAGGCTGTTTCTTCTAGTATTTTCTATCTCAGAGATTCTCAAACTTGACTCACACATAAGCTATGTTTTCCAACTTTACACAGTACTGACATATTTATGTATAGATGTACACACATATGTAAAACAGTTCATGATAGTTTGTATTATAATCTATTTTTTTAAATGGTGGCTGCCACATATTGAATTCTCTACCCTCAAATAGATTGTAAACTACACCGTGAAAACGACTGCCTTATCTTACTATTAAAAGACAGCACCCTGCAGACAATCTCCAAACCCAAATCTGGGCATCATGTGAGACACCCCAGCCATCCTTATATGTCTATCCTCCATGGGAGACATACTACCCAGAAGGTACCCCCTACAGCCCATTGATCACATTACTTCTGGTCTATTTCTTAAATTTCCCTCACCCAATTTTCATTGTCACCACTGTTTAGATAAGTGGCTTTCAACACGTGGTTTAGGGATTTCTCAGGCTCTGCAAAACCATCTTATGGGGTACACAGGATCAAACACATGTTCGTATTTTTATAGTGACACTGCCATTTTTGATTTCACTTTTTTTCTTTCACAGCTGTACAGTGGGGTTTTCTAGAATGATGAGTGATGGTATCAATTGCTCTGATGGTGAATGAAAAGGATGCTTGTGTAGTGTGTTTTCATTTTTTTTGTTTTAATGCTCAATATGTTAAATATTGATAGGTGTAATTAAAACCTTGAGTTTTTAAGAGTGCAGTGGGGTCCTGAGACCAAGAAGCTCAAGAGCCCCTGTTTTGCACTTTCATGATTGTGAATTCTCATTATCACCATAAATACCGGGGTGCGATTTTGTGGCCTGTGGTACCTCTGAACAAACACTCATCGTTGATTATCCAGCCCTCCACCTCACCAATATGATTTCCTTTTCTGGTTACCCAGAAGAATGTCTGCTCTGTGATTTCTCTGTCCTTGATCCTCTCAGCCTCTTCATCGACTTTAGAACATTAGGGTTCCACTTTTAGACTCTAAGGTTGGAGGGTCCCATGCTCAGACCCCTAAGTTACTCTGTCGGATATTATGCATTTGTTATCTCATCTAATTCCAAGGCTGTGGACACTCTGTATAGTCTGATAAACTGGATATTTTTTTTCTCTAATTCTGATCCTGCTTACAACTTCAGACTTGAATGTTGTACCCATGTTCCTGCTGCTTATCTCTGCTTAGATACTTAAAATGCAATTCAAAATTATTTTTCCTGTAACTGAATTTCTAATTTCTTCCATAGCTCCTTCTCTCCAAACTTCCTCACATCAATAAAAAGCAATTACGTTATTTAAGATCCTCAGGCCAAAATCTTTGGCTTCCTCATTAACTCATCTCTTTGATAATATATCCAGTTCACCAATAAATTCTATCGACTGTATCATCCATGGGACAACATTTACTACAGATTTTCCTTAGTTTTGCTACTTCTGACCTTAGATATAAACACCATCATCTTTTGTCTGAGCTTTAACTATGGACTGCTGATGGATTTTCTAGCTTCTATCCTTGCTCCTTGACATTCACATCTCCATGCAGCTGGGAGGCCTCTTTATAGAATTCTCTAATAAAAGGATCATACGCACTTTCAGTGGTGTAAGTTTCCAGAGCCACTTCCACTCTCCTTTGAGGGGCCCAGATCTCCAGACTCTGTGTGGGAGAGATTTACCCTCATGTCCAGATAGGTTAGACCCTGCTACTTCCACAGGAAGCTAATCTCAACCACATCAAAACTTTCTTATCAAGACCACACTCTAGGGATGATCAAGACCACACATATTAGAGGGATCCAGACACCAAAGCTGTCAAAGACTATCATCAAAACTTAACTATACACAATACAAAATATTCCCTAACTTAGAATTCAGAATAATCTTGGAAAGATAGACCAATCATGCCTGGTAAGGCAGTTTCATGGTAAAGGTGTTAGGCTCTCTGGACTGGGGATTGGGGTCAAGACTCAAAGCTGGCCACAGAATTCCAGAATAGAGGTCTCTGGTCCACCTGGAGCTCATCCACATGCACCTCATCACCTGAATCTCCCTCCCTCACCTGACACAGAGATGAGAGCACTCTCTAGTCTTGTTTTTTTCTGAGACTGAGATAGAACAATTGGTTCCCAGTATCTGGGGACAAGCCCAATCAAATTAAATTAAGAGGCAGACAGGAAGTCATATGTAAATAAATGAGTCAGAACTTATTACTAGGGCCACAGAAACAGGATTCATTTAAAAAGACAAAGACAAAGGAAAAGCTCAGGGGATGTCAATGATTCCATGTGGTGTGGGTGAAGAAGTAGAAAACTGAGATGAGATCTCAGAGCTAGGGAGGAGAGAGGTGTAAGACAAGGACCCAGCTGAACAGGGGAAAATGGGGGACATGTCTGAAAACAGTAGTTTAGGCACAGACTCAGATAGAGGCAACATCCAGGCTGACTTGAAAGTGAAACCATTCAACCTGTTACCATTCTGCTTGACTAAGTTTTCAGGGTGCAGTTAGATGGGGGATAGGGCCCACGGCTCCCAGCTTTCCTGTTTTAGATGTCAGTCTTGGGCAGGCAGCCTAAAGAGGACAGAAGCCAAGAAAAAAAAAAACCCTCTCTTATTATCTTGCTTTGTGCCAGTCCTGGTGTGCAGTGCTGTACAAGCATTTTCTCATCGATTCTTTAACAGCCTGTTAGAAAGAAATTATCCCTATTTTAAAGGTGAGGAAACTGTGATTTGGTGATATCAATCAAATGATTCAGAACCACACAGCTAGTGAGCTGTAGAGTCAGGGTTTACATTTGGTGTTTCTGACACCACAGTCCGTGCCCTTAACCTTGGCAGTATCCTCTCAATTATGAGTCCTGGGGGTAGACAACTGTTCGTATCTAAGTAAACAGACAGTGTGTGGCTTCAGGGCAGGTACCAATTGCTTTCTTCTGTGTATCATTAGCATCTGACACAGAACCTTGCAGGTGCTTGGTGAGAATGCACCTAATTAAAATGGACTAATCTCATTTTATCTTTCAAATACTCACACACACATGAGTGTAATTTAAGTTTCTACTACTTTAATAATGGGAAATAGAAGTGGGTGCCTCCAGTTTTATCAGTTAACTTTTACTTGATTGAATCTCAGCTTCCACTATTATCCTGTATCTTATGCTTAATAGACCTCAAACCATGAAACCCCTTAGCTCTACAACTCATGGACAGGCTCACTTTCTGTTCTTGAAAAACTGCCATGCTTGTTTTTACTATAACTGATATTTCCCTTCATCAAATTCTATTGTCATAGTGCACACCCCTCTCCTACAGGGATTTCTTTTTTTCTCACCCAGAGGGATTTGGGGGTACCTTGTTCTCTTTCCTGGAGGACTCTACACCATTTCCTCCTCCTAACTTGCAGGTGCTCCTTCCTCCAAAGAGCAAGGACCTTTTCTTCAAATGCCAAGCCAATATATGGTCATTCTCAAACTGTCCACTGACTAGACAGCACCAGCATCATAAGAGAACATGTTAGAACATGCAAATGCTCGGCCCCACCCAAGACCTACTGAATCAGATGCTCAGGGGTGGAGCCAAATAGTCTGTTTTAACAAGCCCTCCAGATAACTCTGATGCACATTAAGATTTGAGATCCACTATTTTAAGCCCTGAGAGGGTTCATTTCGCTATATTGAGAACTTCACAATAAGAAGAAGGAGGCTGACATTCAATTTTTGCATCAAAATTTCTTTTCACCAGTCATCACCACCCAGCAAATCATTCAAACTTCCTTCAGATTTCAAGAGTTTTCAAGCTGAGCCTTTGCCCTTGATGCTCTGTCAGCTTTGTGTTTCTTAGAAAAATGTATTCTTATCATTGTAGGCGAACTCTGATGCCTCTTTACTGTATTGACAGGGGCTTGATAGAGTGTAAAGATAGGGCTTGACGCAGGATGTGCAGAATTAGTTTAGATGGTGGCAAGAGTAAATGTAGATGCAGAGAGGTAAGGAGGAAAAATGGCCCAATTCCTGTTTATGGAATTAGTTCCCTTGCTTGGGGATGGTGAAGTAAATGTACATTCAAGGTCAGTGCAAGGCTGGTCTTGAGGTGGGTGGCTGCACCTACCTAGGATGAAGAGAAGTAATGCTGTCATTCCCAGGAGGTCTAGGCTACTAGAGTAGAGTGACCCTGGGCAGAAGATCATGATGAAGACCTTTACTGACAAGGTACC
>PVKP010019986.1:0-41475 GCA_004027715.1 Plecturocebus donacophilus | reverse complement strand
AAAAAAAAAAAAAAAAAAAAAAAAAACTTGCAAAAAAAATCTCATAATGGTACAAGAAAGTTTATGAATTTGTGTTGGGTGGCATTCCAAGCCATCCTGGGCCACATGTACACATGCAGCTTGTGGGGCCGTGGGTTGGACAAACTTGTCCAAATCCAATATGACTTGTGTCCCTAAAAAAGAAGAAACACTACAGATTCACACACAGAGAGGAAAGGCCACGTGAGGGACATGTGAGGCATGCGGCCACCTGCAAGCCCAGGAGAGAGGCCTCAGGAGAAACCAAACGTGCTGACACCTTGATCATGGACTTACAGTCTCCAGAACGGTGAGAAAATAAATTTCTGTTTTTTAAGTTCTGTGGCCTCTGCTATTTTGTTATGGCACCCTAGTAAACTAAAACACAAAGTTGCAAATGTTTTTGCTATTACTGATAATCTGTGCTTAAGCAATGCTGTATTCTAAAGAATATCTGGAAGTTGTCTTAGGAACAACTTGTTTCTTTTAATCGTTTCGTGCTCTTTTAATCATTTTCTTTTTAATAAGGATGTATCTTTTCTAATGTGTTAACCTTTGTTCTGACATAATGTTTAAGTATATATCTGCCATTTCTGCTGCAACTATTTTATCTGTCCTGTAGTTTTTATAATCTGTTTTAATCCAATAAATACGTCTCCTTTTGGTGTTTCCTCAATATAGTATGCTTTTTAAAATGCTCCTTGGTAAAGACTGTTTAGGAAATGATGAGGTAGTATACCTAAAATGAAGCTGCATTCTCAGCAAAATCCAAGCCCTGTAATGTTATATGAACAAACAATTAATAAGGATAGTTAAAAATGTCATTTTCTTTCCCCTCCCATCCTATCTCCCCAATCAGCCCTAGATATACACTTGCTATGCAATGTCTTCAAAAAGCAGTGTTGATGCAAATGCATCTTAAACTGGTTTCCCCAAAAAATTCCCCCATATATCAATTGTTTTAACTAAATGTAATTTAATTCACTCCAATTGCTTTCAACAAAGTATTTTATAATGTTCATCTAGAATGTTCCAGAATGTAGGTTGCCTATGATTTCACCCATCCATTTTTTTAACCACAGATAACCTAGTGAACAGCAATTTATTTCAATGATCTGAAAGTTTCCAAAACCTTTTCTTTTTCTGTTAACCCACAGCAAGTTCATTTTAGTATATCATACACATGCACACACACACACACACACACACACACACACACACGTGCACACACACACAACACACACATACACAGTGGATATCAATACCTGCATGTCTATATTCCTCTTAGCAAGTATAACCCTCAACCACCAGATCTACATATAATTTTTCCATATCAAGCCAGTCCTGTCTCAATACCATTTAACAAGAGTTTCAACAGAATTACCTCAATCCTAAATGATTCAGAATTTCCCTCCTTAGCCCAACTTTTCTTCTTACAACTCTAGCTATGTAATGTTTTGTTCCTTAGCCACTCATGTGCACATGTGTGTGTCTCAATAAAATGGAAAGTAGTAAGTTTCCAAGAGGACTAAAAATATATTGAAGCCATAGAAACCCTAGAAGAAAAACTAGGCAATACCATTCAGGACATAGGAATAAACAAAGACTTCATGACCAAAACAACAAAAACAATTGTAAAAAAAGCCAAAATTGACAAATGGGATCAAACTAAACTAAAGAGCTTCTGCACAGCAAAAGAAACTATCATCAGAGTTATCAGGCAACCTACAAAATAGGAGAAAATTTTTGCAATCTATCCATTTGACAAAGGACTAATATTCAGAATCTACAAGGAACTTAAAGAAATGTACAAGAAAAAAACTAAACAACCCCATCAAAAAGTGGGCAAAGGATATGAAGAGACGCTTCTCAAAAAGAAGACATTTATGCAGCCAACAAACATATAAAGAAAAAGCTCATGATCACTGGTCGTTAGAGAAATGCAAATCAAAACCACAATGAGATACCACCTCACACCAGTTAGAATGGCAATCAATAAAAAGTCAGGAAACAACAGATACTGGTGAGAATGTGGAGAAATAGGAACGCTTTTACACTGTTGGTGGGAGTGTAAATTAGTTCAACCATTGTAGAAGACACTGTGGTGATTCCTCAAGGATCTAGAATCAGAAATATCATTTAACCCAGCAATCCCATTACTGGTTATATGCCCAAAGGATTATAAATCATTCTGCTAAAAAGAGACATGCACACATGTTTACTGCAGCACTATTCACAATAGCAAAGACTTGGAATCAACCCAAATTCCCATCAATGACAGACCAGATAAAGAAAATGTGGCACATATACACCATGGAATACGATGCAGCCATAAAAAAAGAATGAGTTCATGTCCTTTTTAGGGACATGGATGAAGCTGGAAACCATCATCCTCAGGAAACTAACACAGGAACAGAAAACCAAACACCACATGTTCTCACTCATAAGTGGGAGTTGAGCAATGAGAACACATGGACACAGGGAGGGGAACATCATACACTGGGGCCTGGTTGTGGGGTGGGGAGCAATGGGAGGGAGAGCATTAGGACAAATAGCTAATGCTTGTGGGGCTTGAAACCTAGATCATGGGTTATAGATGCAGCAAACCACCATGGCACATGTGTAACTATGTAACAACAGATCTGCACATTCTGTATATGTATCCCAGAACTCAAAGTAAAATAAACAAATAAATAAATAAATTTAGATGCTAGCTTCCAATTTGCATTCTAGATTTTTGAATATGTTTATATAAACTAAAAGAAACTAGAGGTACTTAAAAATGCTATTTACCCCCAGTTCAATCAGACAAAAAGAATTCAACAACAACCAATGTTCACATGATTAGTTCTACCCTAATGAAAAGCCTTAGCACCATGGCAAACATTTCAGGTCAATAGCAAAATGTGTTTAGTTATAAGTGGATCCAAACTCTATTGATGATGCCAAATGTTTTTGTAATAAAGACTTCCTTGCATTTCTGCCAGGAAAATAGAAATGTGGTCTGATTCATTATATGACAATTTGAAAAATGGTGGAATGCTTAGAAAGCATTTCATTAACAAGTTTTAAGTCAATCCAATAGAAATCTATAGCTTGCCTAGTGATAAAAAAAAAAGAGTGAAGAAAAAGAAATCCCAATTTTTTACTTGAATAAGTAACAATAATTGAATTCCTATAATGTTTCAGACACATATATTGTGTAAATCTCACAATGTGTAAAAAAATTGCATTGAAGACAAGGAAAACTTGTTTCCCATATGGGCACCTTATTTTCTGCATAAAGGCCAGAAAGCTCATAAAACTGGGCCTGAGGAATAGAGAGAGAAGACTGAAGTGAGTCCTCTCTCAGATAGTATCTACTGGACACAACTGTTAGACAGGTTCTATTATTATTCCCATGTGGGAAATACTGAGGATTACACAGAGAAGGAAATAATTCAAGACAGAAGCAATGCTATACAGGTGGAGGATATGGAAAAGCCTTCTACCCTAGAGTATACAATAAAAGGCTGCATTATATAGAGAAAATTTGAAAATAACAATAAAAGCAACTGAAAGTCAGCCTGCTTTATAAATGTGTACTGATAGTGATAAAATATTTCTCCCAGATATAAAAATTTATTTAAAATTTTTAAAAATCCAAATTCTAAACAATTGCTACAATTGCACTTGAGTTTTAAATTAGCTTACCTATTATTTACTCTTAAATAAACATTGTGTTCTATATGGTCATTTTAAAGTAAAAAACACTAATCATGTTTGGATGTTCAATAAGCCCAAGAGTATCATAACACAATCAACAGAGAACGTCTATTACCCATCACTGGTAACCATGAAACAGCAGGTGAGTTGCTGGATTTTTTTTTCTCTAGGAAACTAACATCATGGTTATCTTTTTTTCCTACAGTCTGTATTACCTAAGTATATCAAGTCATTGATTAATTGAGTAATAATAAGTAAGATGGTATTATGAATTAGATGGGATTTTGAGGGATTTGGTATAAATTCACTATAAAATTTTTGGTTTCCAAGACATGGTATGCAAATCATTCTTTTTCTTCATAGGTTTCTGAAGAATATAGAAACATAAGGAAAAATGGAGAAAATGTGTCCCTTCATCATCAACTGAGTCAATGCACAGTTTCTCCCATATGCAAGATCTCATGAATCATGGTAGAAATTGGAAGCTTTGGTTGTGGCCTGAGCAAGCTCTCTGTCAAATGTAAAATTATAAGGTGGATCTGTTTTTTCTTTTTTCAACTATGTGTTGACTTTTTAAAGATTCTAATAATCTTCCTTCAACATATTGGTCATGCCCAAGTATTGCACAGATGGGAGGTCTAGAAGGAGTCAACTGGTCTAAGGTTTATGACAGTGGCCACAAATGGCAGGGCATCCCCATCAGCCTTGTTGGCTTTTCTCCTAGGATTGCACTAGCTGTGCCCAGGGGTAGTGAGAGGAAAGGGTACTAAGGAGCTGAAGCAGGCTGAGTAGCTAAAAAGGTGATCCTCCCTCTCATCATCATCTCCCAGCACATGGGCCTCCTGAACAAACTCTTGGATCTACACTTTGATAGTGCCAAACTACAGGACTAATTGGTCTATATGAATCTCTTCTATGCTCTTGCTGTGTCACCCAGGATGGCATGCAGTGGTGCAATCATGGCTCACTGATGCCTCGACCTCCTGGACTCAAGCGATCTTCCCACCTCAGCCCCTCTCATCAGATGGGAGTGCAGGCACATAACAGCATGCCAGATTCTTTTTCTTTCTGTTTTCTTTTTTTTTTTTTTTTCTTTTGTTTAGAGCCAGGGTCTCCTTATGTTGCCTAGACTGGTCTCGAACTCCTGAGCTCAAGCCATCCTCCTGCCTCAACCTCCCGAAGTGTTAAGATTACAGGCAGAGCCACCACACCCAGCCGCTATCACTATATACTTACTCCTGAATTATTCCCAGGCTAACTCCCAAATCTCTAAAGGACTAGAGAGAAATTAAACCACCTCTGTGACTTGCACTTATCTAGTCATACTAATCCCACCTCTGTCTGCTCTCTTTACTTTCTAAATATCACTGAAGCTGAGGAGTCATGCCCCTGAGCACCCACATGCACTTTCGGTCTATGGCCCGGACCCAAATTCCTCTTATTTGCTTTAGTTACTATGCACACATTTTGCATTTTGTCACTTAGATGCCTGCTCCAAACTGGGGATTTTGAGGATGAGTTATGTAGTCTCTCTTCTCTGGGAAACTTGCTCCCTCGATGTGATTCATATGACTGTGGAGGAAGGCTCCCAGCAATTATGTTTTTTCCCTGGTATAGTCCCTACTGGGCACAACTGTTAGCCCAGGGTGGGTACCTGACCCAGTTAGAATAGTCAGAGTCCCTTCTCTTAAACTTTGTGAATAGCATAAAGAGATGATTGCCTCAGCTGAAAGTGGACAAGGCAGAAGACAAGGAAAACATGTCCCCTTTACAGGCACCTTATTTTCTGCATATAGGCCAGGAAGCTCATAAAACTGGGCCTGAGGAATACAGAGAAAAGACTGAAGTGAGCCTGCAGAGGAGAGACAGAGAGAAACAAAAAGAAAGGAAGACACCGAGCTCTGTGTGGTTCTGGCACAGAAGAAGTGCTCAATAAATATTGTTAAATGAATGCATGAACAAATGTGAGAATGACTCCAAACAGCTGTTCAGACCCTGACTCCAGTATCTTCCTAAGGTCTGTGAGGAATGCATTATATTCATATAACAGAAAGCTTTCTATTTTAGCTAGGTCACTTTTTTCCTTTTATCCAAGAAACTAAATAAGAAATATAATTTGTTCCTATACACCTACTCGGGTCAAACTCAGCTAAAGAAATCAATGTGGTAACATTTACAAATTCCTTTCAATTTCAAGTCCATAAAATAGGCAATTTGCTTCTGTATGACTTTACATATTAGCACCCAACATTCTCAAATCTGGCTTGAGAACATTTACCTACAGAGGAATCATATTACGAAAATTACACACGCACACACTATATTCATCTTTATCACTTATGTGACCGTTCGTTATCCCTTTCAAAGATAGAATGATGTTGGTTACAGACAGTGTGACACTGGGACCTTCTTCAAACGGCCTATAAAATGGTCACAGGACTGTCCTGTTTTCTCTGATTAAATGTTTTAGGCATATTACAAACATTCCCACCTTCTCGGTATCCTATTATATATGGGCCATATATATATATAGGCCATTATATATACGCTATCATGTAGGGCAGTGGTTTCCAATCTGAAATCATTTTGTCCCCAAGAAAACATTGGCAACATCTTGAAACATTTTTGCTTGTTGCAACCAGAGCAAGAAGGTGCTACTGGCACCTAGTGGGCAGAGGCCAGAGATGCCGCTAAACATCCTACCACTCATGCGCAGGACAGCCCTTCTTAACAAAAAACTGTTTCCAAGTTCAACAGCGATAAGGTTCAGAAACCTTGGTCCGTGACCATCCATCCTGAAGTCCTGGAATACAATTAAGATAGCATAGTTGCACTATTTCTGACAGGAGCAGAGACTGACTGGCTGGTAGAACTTCCAGAGAGGGGCTGAGATGACATAATCATTAGCCAAGCACTTCAGAGAAATATAATAAAACCCCAAGGAACAACACAGCTAATCATATGTCATCTACATAGATGACAGGAAAACCGCCTGACAGACAGACCATCGCCAGTGCTTTTCTAAAGAGATTCATTGGACCAATTTCAACAAAGATGTAAAGCTTCCTGAAGCTTTGTCTCTACCTGAAAAGCCACCACCACCAGAGAAGAAAGATTGTCAGCCACTTCTCTAATTTTGCTCTCACTCAAATACTAACAGAATATAATGTCCGTTAGGAGAGACATCTTCAGGCACAAAAGATGAATACAAAAGTGTCTGGGTATATTCCAGCTAATAATCAAGCAGAAAACAATGTCCAGGTCAGGGGAAGATTGATTAAAATAGAATTGTAGATGCAAGCATAATTCATACGTTCTTAAAACATACACTTTAGAAAAATCCTGGATCTAATTACGAATATCATTCAGTGAAAATACTGCCAGAGCCTGCAGTATCTGTTCTGAATGAATTCTGTGTTGTTTTAAATCCAAGCACATTATGTAAAACTTTAGCACACCAACTTATGTTAATGACTGCATGTAACTTTAATTCAAAATGACAGTTGGAAATAAAAGATAATTTAACAGCATTCTAATCAATAAACATTAATTATTATTTTTTTAGTTCTAGGATTTTTTTTTAGTGAATTAATGTAAACCCACCTACAAAGGCATCTCACACAATGTTATAATATCATAAATCCATTTTATTCACCTGATGTTTATTATCACAATTTCACTATAACACTAAAATAAACTAGGCCTTTCTTCATAGGCTTTGCATCAGCAATTTTCAAAACATAGGTCACAGAGTGATTGTTATGTATCTGCTAATCTATATTCGTGTGCAAAGCACAGCCTTTGGAATGATGTCTCCTTTATGCTGCTTTTTTTCCCCAAGTGTATTTTTCTTGTTGTAATTAACAAACATTTTATTTAAAATTGTTGAGTTAATACTAATGTATTCTCCATTGATAGGTGGTAGAATCACTATTATTATCAACTGAGCAGGTAACTTTTTTGTTATTTTACAAATGAGTTCTTCAGAATGCTAAAAACTACTATCCTGTGTGCTAGGAGAACTGAATTTCTGCTTATGTTCTTTGTATTCATGTAAAAAAAAATGTCAGCTAACCATGGGATATTTCTTCTGATTCCACATTTGCTCACTGTGGCATTCATAGCACAGCTGTCCAAATCCACCTTGGAATGCATACTTTCCTCTAAGATCAAAGTTTAGTGTACTTAGCTGTGGGCTTTGTTGATCCATTCTTCTTGAACTTCGTTTGGGCCCATAATTACATGCCCAATATAGAGAAAAATGTCAAGAAAGAGACAGATTTCAATTTCAAGCTTCAGAGGAGTTCTGATAATAAAAATGTGGTGAAAATGATGAAAACTACCTTGACTGATGTACTCTTGTTTTTAGGGACAATGTACTATATGGTGGCTGTGAGAAAGGATACGTGTCAATTCTGAGATTAGGCCTTTGCCAGGGGAAGTTGTCATTTTTCAAAAGGGAAAGCTCTTTTTGATGTAGGCAAAATGTCCAGCCATGCTACTTGCTATGCAAAAACAGTGGGATTGCTTTCTGCATGCCAGAAGCAGGGCAAAGGTACAATCCACCCACTGCCGGGGCCCATTAGCATCTTTTGTCATAATACATGGCAAATGGACCAGTAACTACCCACTGCCAATTAGAGTGATGAGGAGCCAACCTAAAGTAGGCAGGTGAGCAGACTAAGTGCCCCTGTGGTTTGCCAATTACCTAAATTATCTGCAGTAGTTTTAGTGCACAGCTACCATGAATACAAATAAAAACCACTCTATTATTCAGGGGAGTTAGGTACGGCTTGGTGTCAAAAAGCAGAGAGAAAATAAGCAGGATTTTCAGAAGCTGAGTTCTAGCAATTGTGATATCCAGTTTCACCCAGATGAAATACATTCCTGCATTTTGTTTGACAATTCTGTCTCCTCGAGGAAGGACTCCCAAAACAATGAAGTATCAATTCTGTGCTCAATGTCACCAATCAATTGCACAAATCACTCCCAGTGATTCTCACTAAATGGACATTGGAATGGATCTACAGCACTGAATAAAGAGTTAGTAGCAAAAGACCTCAACCAAATAAAACTACCTTTACCAGGAAAATGAAAAATCATTCATAAAGAGAAAGCAAGAAAGAAAAAGCAAAAAAGAGACTTTCAAGTCCTGCCATTCCCTCAAATTATAAAGAAACATCATAAAAGAAATCAACAGTGTCCTTTGTTGCAAACACTTCAGAGCAATCATGACATCTGAGCAATAGTCTTGTGAAAAGACCCCATCTTAGAACATCTATCTACTTTGGTAACAGCTTCAGTACACTATCAACACTATCAATGAAAACCACTTTCAATTTTCCATTGTTCTCACATTTGCAGTTACTAGGAACAATGAGAGAGTTCAGCACTATTTTAAAGGCACTACAACATTTTCTAATTTAAAAAAAAATGATGCTAACTTGTGTGTTTAACATTTTCCCATCTTTCAGAAAGTTACACACATACCTGCCTCTAAATTTGGCATTGGATGTTGATACATAATCTAACACCAGTATATTCATGTTCATTTAAATTTCTTAATAGGTTGGCATAGAGTAAGTGGTTTCATAAGAACAGTGCTGTGCTCACTGGATAATATGCATGGTGGCTGTGCTTAATGTTAATAGCAGCAGTCAGGAATCTGAGTTATATTGCACTGGTATTGAACTAATATGTGATCTTTGACAAGTCACTTAATCTTTCATCTTTCTTAACTATAATGATAGTTTATCTAAATTATAATAGCAGATAATAATACCTGGCTTGGAGTAGTGTGGTAAGACTTGATTAATTGTCATGTGTGAAGCACTTTAGGGTCTTTGGATAAAATGTATTACTAAAGTGCATGACATTAATATTACTCACCCATGAACAATGGTTTCCTGTGTAATAGTCTCATATACCATCAGTTTAAGATACATATGGGGATACTCTTAAGGTGTAGTAAGAGAAAAAGCATTTTACTGTTCTTTGCCTACCTTGGTGTTACACAAACCAGTCTACTTTATAGAATATTCAATATAGTTACTAAATTCCACACTGACTGTTTTATTATGCTAATTGATAATCTAGTGTGCTCCAAAGATTAAAGAAAAATGAAATTAAACTGAAAAATCAAAGGGTAACAACTTTATAATGCCTCTTTAATTTAGCGAAATACAATTAAAGTCACACAGTGGTAGAATTGACTGTGAATACTAAGATGACTATAATTGACAATGTAAATGTTACAGAGCCAAGCTGAATAAAAGCAAAGGAAAATGCCAATAAAATTCAGTGCCATGGGATATCTATGTAGGCTCACTAAAATAAACTATAAGACATCCAGAGATGTCACAGAAAAGGATGTTCTGAAGAATGCTTATGTCACTAGAAAAAGCTTTTAGAATCAGATAAAAATTAACACATTTAAAAGTAACACATTCATTATTGTCTTTACTAGAGGAAAAACATGTTGCTACAAAAGAATTAGATTTTTACTAACTAAGCTTATTTGAGTTACTTGATATTTGTAAACGCACTGGACTCAATATTGCCTGCCTTAAATAAAAACATAGACAAAACATGCATAAGCACATGTGTGTACATTTGCACGCAAACACACATGAGGTCTATGAGTACAGTATATGATTTGAATGTCCAATTGAATAAAAACTTTGATGAGTTTCCCTGATGAAGCTAGTAGGATTTGGTTCCTTCTCTTTTATAAGTTTACAATGAAAGTTCTTTACATTATTACAGGCTTAATGGAAAAATGAGTACACTTAGATACTGTTGGGGAGGTGGGTGGAATACTGGTACAAAGTCTTAGGTCAGCAATTGCATAATATCTTTAAAATACTTATAAAATTATCCTTCCAGGAATTTAGTATCCATAATGCTATATTCTTGCATTCTCAGTTTTTTACCAAAAATCTTGGAAGGACAGAGTAACCTTTACCAAAGGCAAACTATCTCTGGAATAAGAGTAACTTTTAAATTCATACAAAAATGTCTATGCATTTTGTTTTAGAAATAGACTTTTCCCCAAATCTTTAACAAAAAGATGGAATGACATTGTTACTCCTACATCTGTCTGTAACCCTCAGCATACCATAAAAATACAAAGATAGAAATTGGGAAAAACAGTATGATGTAAATGAACAGAGGACAGCGATAGAGTACAGAGAAATGAAAAATCCTGACTTTGGTAGAATGGCATCTTTGAGGAATAGGGTGAGCAAGGGTGCAGAAGGGCAAGGGTAACAACGTTGGCTTGAAACTTTCTAAAATAAATGCACATATTTACTTTTAATTAGCTTATTATAGTACTGTGAGTTTTAAGAACACATATGTCATATTTTAGCAGAACTGACTGTACCAGCTTTCTCTATGTGGTGAGATTATGGATGATTTTTTAAAATAAACTGTCTTCTCTTATTTGAATTTTTGCAATGTTTGTACTACTTTTATGATTAGAAAAGGAAAAAGCTATTAACATTTTTGGCAAATCATTGAATGCAGTTCCTTCCTGAAACCCTGAAGATTGCTCTAAAAATTTCAAATTTTTTGTCATCACTTCTAAAATCTTAGTATCTCAAACTTATACAATTAAAATATAAAAATAATATTTATATTTATGAACACTAAAATCCCAGAAGCACATAAATATGTTTCATACATTTGAACAACATATCTATAGATTTCATAAGAAAAATTAAAACAAAACTTAGGGTCTCCTGAATGTATCCTTGGTTGATATAAATAATTATATCATTATTTATAGTGAAATTTCAGGGAGGCTGCTCCCAACTAAAAATAAAACATTCTGGATTCAAGATGACACCTTTTTAAAGAAGCCATACATCTTCTGAAACTGGGTGCCAGAAATAGCATTGAAATCATTGATAATGCAAAATTCCTTCTCCACAACTAAACAAGTTAATGTTAATCGTGCCTGCCAAGGATATCAAAGAGAAAATAAACTCCTTCTCTTCTCAGAATATTTCTAGAAAGGAATCACTGTTAACAACAGAAATAATGCAAGGGAGTGGGACAATGACAGTCAAGATTTATATGCTGATCTGTTTATACAGGTTCCTGCTTGGTTGGATTTCTTCAAAGTCTAGCCTCCTTTGTAAAAGATAGTCATATTAGCCATAATCACTCATTCACTGTGGACCACTTAACCAGAAAACAACCACAGTAACTCCCTGTAGATACATAAATCTAACGAGCTACACACCAACTTTTCCCCAAAAGTTTCAATCTCTCATATTTTAAAACATATATTATGAATGTCTACTAAAGAAAGAAATTAAATTTACTCTTCTGTATATGGCATTGAATGCTTTGTTGAATCAATATTGGGCCATGGCATTTCTTAGAAATTGCTTTCTTAGTTACATTAGCAAAGATACGGTCTGGGTGGTGGTGTTATTTACCGACTTCAGATTAAATGAGAATGTATACAATTCTCTGGAACTGTATTATAGTAATGATTCTGTAAAATAGTTATCAGGTAAATTGTTGAAACAGCATTCTAGTAAGGCAATGTATTCTTGTCTTCAATCATAACGTCTTTTTTCAACAAAATCTTTCCACTTCCCAAGTATTCAACTCATTCTCTGTTATTTTCATAATAGTTTTCAACATTATTAGCATCTTGTATTAGAAACTGACAAGAGTGTCTCCTTTTAGTGGACAGGGAAGTGCAATTTTAAGAGGAAAGTATTTGAGTTACTCCCTTGCATTCTATTTCTGGTTTCACCTCAGACTCTCTAGGACCATGGGCAAATTACCTGGACACTAAATATCAGTTTTTCCAGTAAGATTCTCAGGGTAATATCATGAAAATTGAGTGAAATAATCCATGTAAAGCAGTTAACATAGTAACTAACATATACTAAAATTTTATATCATACTTATTATTAGAATTCATCTTCAAAATAGTAAGTTTCTAAAAAAGAGCACTGCCATCTTGCAGATTTCATGGGAATTGCTATTAAAGAGACAGAAATAACAGTTGAATTTATTTTTTTACTATAGAAATGTATTTCATTCTGTTTTACTTGCTGAACTTATATTTATTTAGGGTATCTTTTATTTCTAAGTTAAACACAAAGCAAGATAATTAACATTATTGGGCTTAAATATTTTTCTTCTACACATCTGAAGAAGTTTTCACTGAAAATGGTAAATTTAGTTTTTTCCCTGAAGGATGATAAAGAACTCTCTGACTAACTCTTTTACTTTTCACTAATTGATTTAGATTCATCTAGAGGTTGAGGAGGTATAATATATACTGTCTTTCAATAAATAAACAATGTTGATTTATTGTCCATCATTAAATAATGCACCAGATATTTAGTAGAATAAATTGCCTTTTTTTTTGGTGTGATATCATAGAAAGTATTTGGTCTTTGTTTCCAGTTTTTAGGAAAGAGTTCCTTAAATCCTTGAGACTTCCTGAGGGACAAAAGTGATAGGAGAATCTTTAGTTCTACTGAGGCAAATCTTGGTGGGCCCCTAGATAGCTTCAGGATGGGAGCTCTCACCAGAGAGACCAACTATTGACTAAAAGCTTGGAACTTTCAACCCCACCCCCAACTTCCAGGGAGGGTTAGGGGATGGAGATTGAGTTAATTATCATTAATTTCAGTGAGGTAGTCGATCATGCCTAGGTAATAACAACCTTCATAAAAACCCCTAAATGATGGGTTTTGAGGAGCTTTGGGTGGGTGAATATATTCATGTGCCAGGAGGGTGGTGCACTCCAACTCCATAGGACAGAGGCTTCTGCACCCAGGGCCCTTCTGGCCCTGTGTACCTCTTCATCTGGCTATTCATATGTATCCTTTATAATAAACTAGTTAACATAAATAGGGTGATTCCCTGAGTTTTGTGAACTGTTCTTGCAAATTATCAGATCAGTAGGGTGGGGGGAACCCTGACTTTGCAGCCAAGTTGGACAGAAGTGCAGGTAACTTGGGGGCCTGGTACTTGCCACTCGTGTCTGAACAGAGGTCAGTCTTATGCCACTGAGCCCTTAAACCTGTGGAGTCTGATGTTAACCATAGTAGTTGGTGCTAGAATTGAACTGTGAGACACCCAGCTGATGTCAGCATTGGTTGGTGTTAGGAGGGGAAGAAAACCTCTTACAAGCCCTTGGTTTTTTCTCATAACTTAATCAGATTATTTCTCTTAGTTTTGCCATGATTGTTTTTCCATTTTTTTCTTAAATTTGTTACCATTTCAATAGAAAATAACAAAATTTGTTTTAAAATTATGAATGGTTGTATAGTTTGGAACTGTCTTCAAAAGTCTTTTAAGAAACAAAAACGAAGCTCAAAATCCCTCAAAATTCAATCTAAGATATATACTATGCCTCTATATAGTACCTCTGTCTTTTTCTTCAGTGGCAATTTATATCTATATTATTCTTTAGTCACTGTTTGAAATTTTCATTTTCTCCTGAAAGGTTAATATTTTTAATATTAGTTTAACAATATTATTATAGTATGGCTTGAATTATGAATGAATAGATATAGAAAGAGACACATAAGATTTTTATGCATGTATATGAAGGTAAGCAGAATTAACCCTGAACATTTTATATACATAACACTCAGAGGAAAACCTATTTTTATTATGTGCTATAATTGTGACTGTTACATTATAATGTTCAATGTCTATGGAACAAAAATAGGACAATAAAAGGTTTATTTGATGTATATTGCTTGATTAATTTGCAGCAGTTGTAGAAACAAATTTCTATTTGCTAGGAATAATAATCATGTTGCAAATACATATTTTCTGATATAGTTAAAAATGCAGGAGGAAAAAAGCAAAAACTAAAACCAGAAAACAAGCAAAGAAAAGCAAGCAAATAACAAAATAAATAGGAATAAAGCATACACTAATTTAGGGACTTCCTTTCCCCATGAAAAGTCTTAAAAATGGGATCCACAGATTTGTAAAAACTCTTAAAGTAGAAGCGCTTACACAAATCATTCAAATTATAATTCTATATTTCAGAATTCAAGTTAAATGTTTATGTTAAACATTATTTAAAATATTATTTAAGATTTGGGCTTTTTCCCTTTATAACATGGTGGAGTTGTTCCTTATGTTTAAAAATATTCATAATTATTTATTTTTGAACTGTTTATAGAACAGAAACTTCTCTTTTCTTTTTCATTCCTCCACAAACCCCAAATTGATAGTCCCTTCTGAAATAGTGTTGCCTCAACTGAACATATTATTTCAGATAATTTCACGGAGCATGTACAAGTTTAGTCAAGCCACTCCCTCAAGTAACTTTGATCCTATTTCTCACCATAAGATCATGTTAAATTTCTAGCCCCTGCATCATTTTGTTGGGAGTCAATGAAAAACATGAGTTCTTTTCACCTTAACTGATGTTTGGTCAAATTTCTCTCCTCAGGTACTCACAAGGTCAATTTTTTTTAGCCCAAATGCAAACTTTTATATATGTCTATAAGGTTTCACTTTACTGGGATCATTCACATCCTAATTTTATCATCTATTAGATTTGACATAGGGATTCCCACTTTGGTGTCATGTAAAAATATTTTAAAATGTACAACATTCTGTTTCAATAAATTCCTAAATTTCATCATTTAGTATTAACTGAAACCTTACAAATAACTTTTGTACATTTCAGTACTCTATAAAAATGTTTCCACTCACACACTATTTTCAAATATTGAACATAATAGCCAAGGCCATCTGAATCACCAATAGGTTCTCTCCAATTTAGCTCTTCAATAAATCAACAATTTCTGAATATGGAAGTCTATAATATACAACCAAAACCAAAAAAGGGAATGAGGTTAAGAGAACATAACTTGTTCCTAATAGATCTGTATCTGTTTCTACCAACATGTTATTCTATGGACTCACAGACCTACAACTTGATCCTCTGCTCTAGAATATTAAAAATCAATATTAAACTTGAAAGACTATACTCTCTAGAATTTATATCTCTATCCATTTTTTAAAATGAGACAACTTTTTATCAATTTTAGTCTGGGAACTCTCCTTTTCCCAGGATTTCTCCAAAATTACAGGCAGTGGCTTTGAAATAAGATCTACAAATTGTTTTACAAATCCAGAGATTTAAAATTCAATGAATTGTTCAGCATTGCAGTGCAAAGGAATAACGAACTCATAAAATGTAAATTAACCAATAATATAATTTGGCAGGAATAGAAAGTCCCTGAACAGTAGTTAGAAGGCCTGGATTCTCATCTAGGTTAATTCTTTGAAAGTAAATGCCATGCATCATTTCAAAGGCTAGTATGTAGTAGATGTTTATTAAATGTTGATTGAATAAGTGAAATCTAATTTATCTAAATTTGGAGATAACTAATTGACAGCATGTAAGTAATCCCTCACGATCTCATTTGGTTTATTAGGCCTTAACACTCCTGCCATATTTATTTGGCCCTCGGTTATCGAAGATCATTCTCCTTAATTTCAGAAAATCAAAAAATAAATTGATCATTGAATTAATATAATTCGAACTGCTTTCTCTATGCCATCTGTGTGAAGAGTTGAGAAGCTATATTTTTTCTGTATTTTATATGAAAGAATATCTGGAGAATGAACTAGAAATAGCCTCTTAAATATTGAATGAAAAAGTAATAGATGAATACTTTACAAAAATATTAATCAAAATGTGGCTGCATAGAACACCTTCATATTTGCCAGTACCTCTTGGACTAATCTTGGAAACTGCCTCTCTTTTTCAGTGTAATAGAATCTGCAAGCACTCAAGACTTGGGGTTATTAAAATAGGATGCCTATAGGGTATAGTTCAAAAGTGAACATAAAATTTTAAAGCTATACATGATACACTAAGTCATAATATATCAAATACAATACTCTATATAGATTTTCCTAATAGCATGATGGAATTCCCAAAAAATAATTGAACATGTGTGAGTTATTGCATTAGGTGGCAGAGATACAATGATGAAGACTTGGCATTGGAACTGTAACTGAGTTTAACTAGGGAGGAAAAATGAGCAAAATTAACATGAATGTAGTATGAAAACTGTGATGGCTGAAGTGCTACAGATGCACAGAAAAGAGTAAAATTAATGCCGATCAAGAATTGAGAAATAGAAGAGTTTAAAAAAATATTTAGCTGGGTTTTAAGAGAAAAGTGAAAGTTGATCAACTAGAGGTATGGAGGGAAGGCATTCCAGACTGAAGAAATCAAAAGAAGTAACAATGTATAGTGTGTCTAGGATTAAGTATAATTGGATGACTGGGAGAAAGTCATTTGAAATGAGCATATAAGGGTAGACTGAAGTCATACTACAAAGTCTGCACTATCCACTGGCATTTGAACTTTTTACCTTGTAAGCAGTAAGAATTCATAGAATATTTTTAAGCAGTGAAGAGACAATAACATATAGCATGCTGTCTTAGTCCATTCCTGCTGCTATAACAAAATCCCACAGAAATCCCACAGATGTAGTAATTTATATGTGATAGAAATTTATTTCTCACAGTGCTGGAGATTGAGATGTCCAAGATCAAAGTGCAGCAGATTTGGTGTTTACTGAGGGCTGGCTCTCTCTGCTTTAAAATTGACTTCTTGTTGCTGTGTCCTCACGTGGTGGAAAGGCAGACGGCAAAAGGGCCAGGCAGCTTTCTCAATCCTTTTTCATAAGGGCATTAATCCCATTCACCAAGGCAGAGACCTCATGACTTCATCACTTCCCCCAAAGGCCTTTAACGCTTAAATACTATCACCTTGAGATCAAAGTTCCAACATGAGAAATTCAGGAACATATATAGTCAAACCATAAAAAATTATCCTAAACCTCATGTCAAGCGTTCTCCTTAAAAATAAATAAATAAATAAAGTAATAAAGAAAAAGGAAGTATTGAATATTTTCTATTTTTCACACCAGATAACTTGGTAGAAAAAAAAAGTTACTGCTATAGCTTTTTAATATTAAAAAAAAAAATTAACTGCTATAGCTCCAGAACAAGGAGGATATTGGATTTGAGGATGAAGTTAAGTTTCATTTGATTCAAAGATGGTACTGATCTAGAAATCTGGAAAAGAAAAAGCTCTTAAAGGCCACATGCCACGTGACCAATTTCCAGCCTTGATAAAGTAGACCAGGTGTGTTGGGAGGGATGGGGAGAGGAAGAAACAGAGAGAACCTAGGCTTTCAGTATTTCTTGCCAGGGGAGGGAAGTCAGTTCTATTGGAATTGTTAGAGCAATCAACAATAATTTCAAGAGAGAAGAGAATAAGCAATGAATATACATGGCACTGAAAATTAATTTGGGGTCCACAAGCTATCATATTGCTCTCTTCACTTTAGGATTCAGAAACTGGCACAAATATTCTGAATCCATCCCAAGTACAGCATTTACATATGTGTGTGCGTGTGTGTGTGTGGTAGAAGAGTTGACCAAAATTTTAAAAAATGATAATTTAGCACAATGAAGAGTTCACATGGAATTAAAACACAAAATTTATCTATTCAACTAGTAGTTACTTATTAAAGACCAGGGTGACACAAATGAGGTAAGGGATCCTGACCTTAAGGGGATACCAGCCTAGCAGAAGGGACAGCAGACAGGCAAGGCAAACAGGGCAGAAACATAACAATTAATGAAGGCTTACTCTATTGCTCCTAATTCATATTCATTCATAATGGTTGTGCACTATAACCTCAGCTACACATGGTCAAAAATTTGTCCTGTTCACCACCATATCCCAAGGCCCAGGAAGAGTCCCTGGTATACAGCATCCCCTCAGTAAGTATTTATTCTAATTGATGAATATGCCATGAAATAAGAATCATGACAACCATTTCAAAGATTAGAAAACTAATGCTAAAAAATGGTTGAGTGACTTGCTAAGAGTATGTAGCTAGTAAGTGCCAGAGTTAGAAATTCAAGGCTATGAACATTTGTATAAGATTTCCTACTCAGTCACATATTTGCCTTTTAAATATCATTCACATATAAACACTCTGAAATGAATATGTGGAAAAAACAAGGTGTGGTCTTTCCTTAGTATGAGTCAATTTGTATAGCTGAAATAGGGGAAAATATTGTCATTCAATTCACCTGGAACGCCAATGCCCTTAAAAACAGGGCTATTAGTAATGCAAATATGAAGTCCCCAGGACTGTGAAAAGCCTGCTTAACCAAGCAGCAGGTCTTACCAGACACTCCTGCTTCTAGGGCTTTGGCTTGGCTGCTCTCCATTTTTCTATAAACGGCCAGACCCGCAAACCTCTGAAGAGCTAAACATTTACAACTTGTGAGAGAGATTCTCCAATGGGGAAACACTGTGTATTGTGTATTCAAACTCTCCTACTTTTCAGGTACTCAGATCACTACACAATAAGTAGCAGTTGAGTATCTAACTGAACTTTTAAATCAGGTCTGAATGAGGTCTAAAAGGTACAGTCCTATTATTTCATTTTCTTGGAAATAAATACATAGAATAAGACATATTTGTACGGTAGACTCATCCTTTCAAGCTGAGCAAGACGAAAAATGTATTTCCTTGAAATGAAAGTTTTCCAGGGCTCAAAAATATTTGGTCAGCATTTCTGGAAATCTATAGGAAACCAGCTAAATTTATGTCGTATGAAAGTCTCATATTATAAAATGAGTTATAAATTAAACCAAAAAATACCGATCACAAGTTGTCATCTCCCTTTTTCTTTTTCTCTCATTTATTTGTTTTATTAATCTCCTCTTATTGCTAATGGCATACAGCACATTTGTACAATATATCTTTCTGTGATAAACATTGATTTTGAAGAAAGAAAAATCAAGTTAAATAAATGATACATGCAATAGCATTTTTTCTTGTTTACATTATAAAGTCAGAAATACTTTGTTTCTAATATTGATTTAAACAAGAATGAAAAATGTCTTAGTTTTCCTATTGTTCCATTGTTCCTTGATTCTTATCCTTATTGCCAGAATTAGGAATCCAAGGCCCATGTAAAACTAGAAAAGCAAAACTCAATGAAGAATATACGTAAACACACTCAGGATGATAATTTCACCGTAAACAATCTGTTTGTAAAACACTAAAATGCATTATTATTCATACTCTTTTTATTTTGGTTGTTAAACGGCATTGTATAGTTAGGCAAATGGTGTTATAAATAGATAGATAGTAAATATTTTAGGCTTTGTGGGCTGCATATTGTCTCTATGACATAGTCTTCTTTTTATTAAAAAAAAAAAAAAAATCTTTAAAAATTTGGAAAACATTCCTACCTCTCGAGTTGGATCTGGCCTGTGGCCTTGAGTTTGCCAAAGACTACTTTCCTGTCCTAGCTTCATTTTCAGAAGGCAAACTCTTAACCACTTGTTGATGCTCTTAACTTGGTTGCATAGAGGCAGAAATGTTTTCTGAAAAATAAGTAAAATAAAACTTTCCAAATTCAACTGTGTGTTTTATTTTCTTTATAGTTGCATTCACCAAAACTTGTATATTTACAAGTCTAGACAATTTCAGGGCCTGCTTTGTGCCAGCAAAGGGACTCAGAACTTCCCCAACACAATCTCATAGAGCACGAACATTCACTTGCATGAAGACTCACTCCTAATAACACATGCAAATGAAGGCCTAGTTTATGGTGAACTATACACTGCAAATGCTCTGCGTAAAAATCTATGAAGTCCTGGTCTGACTCTGTCCTTTCATTTGGCAAATGGCCATTAGGTGCCTGCATATCTCAGACACTGTGTGAGGACGAGGGAACCCAATGGAAAGCAAACCTTAAAGATCTTGCCCATACGGCCCTTGATGCAGAGAGGGAAAGATAGAAAATAAACATGTGTGCAGTGGAGAAAATAAACAAGGCCACGTGATGGAAAGCAACAATGTCTGGAGATGAGAGTCGATTGTGTTTTAAAATAAATCACTTATAGAGTGATTATTAACCTCAAATTACAGCAATCTCCTCCCCGAATGCTCAACTCAGTTCAACAATATTCACTCCAATTGAGGTCCTACACATGAAAAAAAGATATATATATTTTTTCATTTTGAATAAATACATTCATTGCTTTTATTCTGGAGTGTGGAATATAAATAGGATAGTCAGAAAAATGCTGACTTGCTTATAATACTAAATATTACATGAAAGTTACCAGCCTCTGACGAAAAATTTGTCAAGATAAAAACAACTGTCATAAAACTTCAGGCACTCTTTCTAATAATCTGGTAATCTTCAACATTTTCACAGAGAAATCTTATCACTTGAGATCTTTCACAAAGAGATGTGATCTTTCACAAAGAGATCTTGGCAGCAAAATAAATAATAGCCAACAGATAATGCTACTGAGAAAAATTTCATAAATTGTACCAAGACAATAGTTAAAATAGTTAAAACAGTCCTTGAAAAGAAATGCATTACATTTGCTATCTCTAATTTCATATCCTGTGTTTTTCACATTCTTACTAATCTGCAAAATACAATAACCTGTAGTATGTAATATTAATAGATCTCCTCATAGTTATTGGAAATTAGCAAGTTTCCATAGCATTATATTTCATTTCCTTACCATTAAATACATTCAGATTATGCTATTTATTAGATTTGGGCTGATAACTTTACTTATTGAATAAGACAAAAGGCTGCTCTAACTTCTCCAAATTTTATTTTGCCATAACAGTGAAGTTTATCCTGGATAATCTCTAAAGTTCTTCTCACTGTTGGTCAATAAAATTATCTAAAATGCTGTTTCAATCCACAAATGTTATTAAAATTAAAAAGGCATTTTACAGAAATAAAATATAACTACCATTAACTGGCTACTTACTATTTGCTAACTACTGAGCCAAACATTTTATCTTCACTAGCTTGTTTTCAATTTTCACAATATTCCTTTGAGATATCAGCCTTAACTTCTTCCTACAAATAAAGAATCTGAGTTTTAGGGATTAAACATCTACCCCAAGGTTAGATTGCACTTAAAATGTAGATTTTGAAATCATCTAAGTTAGTGTGGCTTTAAAATTAACATAGTTACTTAACAAATAGCCTTACATCAAAATTTCTTATAATACCTTTTATATGTAATTTAAATTAATCCAATTATTCTGTTACTAGTCACATGATTTGTTCTTCAAGGCCTATTATCATTTTCTTCTATAGATTTATTTTTATATACACACACTAAAATAGTAAAATAATTCACATACATATTATATGATAATGTTAATAAATACCACTGATTTTATACATTATATTATTGTTTAATATATTATACATAAATACATATGCTTTTACTTTTTTATATCTTCATATTTGTAATCAGCATTAAAATCTCTAAAAATGTATCTTGATTAAATTCATAGATCAAAAAAATTGCAAAATAACTGTACCTCATAGTTTACTACAAATGTGTTAAAGCATGATTAAGGTTTATAGAAAAAAATAGATATGGAAAAACATAAATAAACTCATTATATTATCTTTCATGACTATTTTTGTTTTTGTTTAAAAAAAAAAAGAGAGAGACCTAGAATCCCCAAAATGACTAAACCTGGTAAAGCAGAAAAATCTATCAACATCTACTTTTCAGTAAATAACAATTAAATGTCACCCCCTTAATTATCAGGTTTTGTATGAGATACTACTTTTCTTATATACTCCCAAGTCAATGAAGAATGTTAATATTTTCTAAAGCAGTAAAATATAGTGCTTGAATATCCTTGATATCCTCACAGAAAGAGTGACTTCGTTCATGTTTTAAGTAAATCCACTTTGGATTTCAAAGGTAATGTAATCTGTAATTAAAATGCCTCACAAAAAGTGTTGTGGAGGGGGTATCAACCCCCCAAAAAGTCATTATAGTATTGCAGAAAGACCTCGTGTTAAAAAAAAATAAAAATAAAAACCTGAAAACAGTGTAAAGCAAACTAAAAGAGTGGAGTTGATGTCCAGAACTTCTATTTCAACACTGACACTTGCTACTTCTCAGCCTCAAGGCCAGACAGTGGACCTCGTCCATGTCGGCTTCCTTTTCACTGACCCACTCCATAGGATTATTGTGAGGTGACTGATGCAAGCTACCCTCCACATGCACAGAGATCAACAGATCATAGCTACTGTGTTTATGAGAGTGTAACGTTGTGTTCTTATATTTACAAACAAATGCTAATAAAATCTCATATGTTCACCCAATATTTGAGAATAATCAATACCTTTATTGTTCAAACCAAATAATAACCTTTCCCATAAAGAGGCATCAAAACATTCATAGTCTTCCTCGTGTCCTAAGCTTTCACATAAGTCTTCCTACTTGTTGTGTTATAATGAAATCACTTCTTTAAAAATAATAAAAAATAAAACAATACTATTATTGCTTAAAACTGAAGAACCAAACTTAGAAAGAATGATAGACATGAAATACTATAAACCTAACAGTTTACTACATTACACTGAATTATGTCTAAATGTTCATGTGCTTAATAAATGTTTTCAGAGTAATATTAGCTATAGTATGTTTCAAAATGCATTAAGCTGGTCATCATTGTAGAAGTAATGGTTATGTTTTTCATAGAACAATATAAATGTACCCATTTATTTTGGTTGCTTTTATGGGCTAGTGTGGAGGATTTTGGTATTTCAAGGCAATAAGAAGTTTTACACACACACATACACGAAAACATGTGTTGATGTATTGTCATCACTGACCTGATTATGAAATACAGTGTTAAAGTTTCAATAGGGAAACTGAAAGACTGATATTAGAAAGAAATATTAAATTGTTGTACCTCATTTCCCAGCACATATATTGTCTGACTCTGTTCAGAGGATGCAACATATTTGGGACTCTAGGTCTATTTCAAATATGCTGAAGCCTACACAACACCAGGCACACTTGTGGCTTTTACTAAATCAGTAAATAGACTGTAATGCTCCCTATAACGTTTCTGATTGGAGAAAACCATAGAGATAATACTTTCCACTAGTGTAAGGCACAGAGACATTTCAGGAACATGCACTATTTTGTACAAAATCTATGTGGACAAAAATAATTTAAATATCTTTTGAAAGAACATTTACAGTATGATCTTCTGAAATGAGCAGCACACTACTTTGGTGGCCCACTTCAGTTTTGTTTTGTTTTGTTTTCTCTGCTTCCTTCTAACCCTGTATTCTAGCTGTCCGTCTGGAAAACATATACCTAGCCTATGTAGAAGTATAATTTTTTTTGCAGAACAAAGGTATGTATAATCCTAAACACCCAAAACAAATGCTTTTGGTATTTTATCTTTTCTTGGGGTATTTAACAATAATACATGTATCTTTTTGTATTTGTACAAATTCAAGCCAATGCAATTATGGTCCCTCTGTTGTAGAAAAGTTCATTTAGTTTATTAGGTAGCTTGATTTATATACATATTCTCTTGGAGCATCTCTGACTTTCTCAACGTATTGGTTACTATACTTTGCAATATTCCGTATATCCTCCACTGTGCATCAATCCTCAGGGAAAGTGAAATCTCTTATTGGATTGGTTGAAAATCAAAGGCACATGGAAGCAATTTGTAATCTATAAAATGCTCTCTCTGCACCAATACCACCCACCAAGAAGCAACATAATAGGTAACTTAATGATTAAAGAAATAGTCATGATCTAAATCAAGTTACTTTTGATCTTTAACATTCAATGTGTGGTAGGGGGCTCCTGCAGGGAATGGATTTTGGAAAATGACCAAAGATGGATCATTTTGCTGTAAGATCTAAATGCTAGATGAGAAAAGACATAATGTGTTTAGTCATATATACAGGGATGCCATTTCCAGACATTAGTGCATATAGCCAGCTTGAACCTTAGGTTTATCACCTGTAAAATAGGAATAATCATTTTTGCTTCACAGCATTGTTGAAAAGATTAAATTTCATACATGTGTAAAGCTCCTACCACATAAATCATCTGGTACACCTTTGCCTTTTAATAAATATTAGTGGCATTTACTCTTCCTTCGTCTTCTCCTTCATTTAAATTAAACTCAGAAATCATTTAGCGAACACCTGGTATGATAACATAGTAGGCACTGAAGAAGGTTGACCTGGAGCTGCTCAAAAGCCAGTGGGAAGCTACTCATGTAGCCCATTCACTGTCACAGATACACACACACACACACACACACACACACACACACACACACACACAGGGATACTCATTCAACAGCTCTTTTCTATTAACAGCATCATCATCATTCTTCCATTTTCTCTTTTCCCATAGAACGAACCCAGACTGGCCATTAATTATCGGAACCCATCATATCCACCTCCTCAACATCTTTTGCATCTATTTTACTCTTCACCTTCTTCTGCTGGCCGCTGCCCTACTTTTGGTTCATACTGACTTCAGTAGTGCAATAGTTTCTTAACATGACTTTTTCTTGCCACCACTTTCTGATGCATACTTTGCACGATTACCTTGGTTATCATTATTAAAACATATTTCATTCTTTCCTGACTTTCTAAACCCTTTAATTTCCTCATCAAAAACAAAGCCTATATGTTCAAACCAGTAAAGGCCTTGACCTCCTCCTACAACTGTATCTTCTAACAAGAAGTCAACCCATCCCAGGTCATAAAGATAATAAATGTTCCTTAAGTGTGAGCTGCATTCTCTTGCCTTTCCTCTGTTTCTCAAGTTGGAATGACATACTTTCAATGGGATATCCTTCCCTCACCACAAGATATTATCTTGTCAAATTTCATCCCAACCTTGTGATACTGATCTTGTTGGCATGAATTCTTCTTCCCCATATTCTCATGTCTATGTCATGACCTCCATTAAGATAAACTCTCTTAGAGATATGTGTCTGCCTATGTATCTCCCCCACTGGAAAAGTGAGGTCCTAAAGGACAAAGACTGTCAAACTTAGCTATGGTCTTCTCAGGTCTTAGAATAATGCTTTATTTAGAGAAGCTTTAAAAGAGATCCACTCAAACACAACTGATTTCAGCTGTACTTGGGCAAATCATTCATACCAATTTATCTTGCTTTTCTCTCTTATTCATTTATATGTTGCTTCTTTTCAACTCTGCAACATCCTTCTTTAATCTTTGACTAGTGATATTCAATCCCATGCTCTCTTTTGTTTTAAACAGTTGGTTTCCTTTTAAATGGAGTCTATAGTTGATCAACTTCCCATATTTACTATAGAGGAGCCATGTAACCTGTCATTTGCCCGATTTACTGATGCAGAATAGGAGAAGAAGAGTTGAATCCAGGCACTCCAGAACTCCCAGTGGAAATGGCCCATACTGATTGAATATGGAATACAGATAAGAATATGTCAGATATCCAGAAGAGGAAGATAACATCACCAGTTGGGATTCATACATAATCACTTACATAGGCTGGGCACGGTGGCTCATGCCTGTAATCCCAGCACTTTGGGAGGCTGAGGCAGGCAGATCACTTGAGGCCAGGAGGTTGAGACACACCTGGTCGACATGGCAAAACACTGACTCTACTAAAAATACAAAAATTGGCTGGGTGTGGTGGCGGGCACCAGTAATTCAAGCTACTAGGGAGGCTGAGGCAGGAGAATCACTTAAACCTGGGAGGCAAAGCCTGCAGTAAGCCAAGATCACAGTACTATACTTCAGCCTGGGTGACAGAGCGAGACTCAAAAAAAAAAAAAAACCATAATCACCTACAACTTGGGTTTTCTTTTCATCTATTGATGCATAACAAACTACCCAAAATCTTAGCAGTGGTTTAAAACAATGACAGCACTTCATTTATTCACAAATCTGAAATTTACTTTCCTATAAATCTCTAATTTACTTACATCAGCTGGGGTGGCTTCAAGTCTGGGGACTGGAAACAAGTGAAGACTCATTCACTTACCTGGCAGGTCAACTAGTACCTTACCTGGGGCTTTGGAAACAGCACCTATACCTAGCCTTCCCAAGTGCTATGTGACAGAGAAGGGATTGGGATCAGTAAAAATGTTGCCCGAAGAGTAGGGTTTTACTTCCCAGAATTGAGATTAAAACATTTCATAACTTACTCCAGATATTCTCAAGCTCAGTTGTACCTATGAGTTACCTATGGGACTTGTTTAAAGATGCAGATTTCTGATACCCAGAAATTTTAAATCAGTAGGTCTAACTTGAGAACACAGTATCTAACAAATACCCTCAGAAATTCTGAGGTAGTTAATCTAGCATCCACACTTTGAGAAATAACTGATTTCTTCTACCAATTTAGTACATGACAAAAGATAAAAAACAATATATCTGTATGAGTCTTTCCAAAACACAACTAGTGTTTTGAAGGAGTACAGTGAGAAGGAAATGACTATACTGAATGCAAGCTGAATAACCAGCTAAGCCAATATGTCTTATTTTCTCAGCCTTATTGCCTTGGTATTCAGCAGTAATTAACTGATACTTGCCAAGTGAGATGTGGGAAAGAGTAACTGTTGAATATGGGCAATCTCTATACATGTTTCTTCATTTCAAACTTTACATCAATTTGGTATGGATTTTTCATAAAAGGAAGCTAAAGTTTAGGAGGCAGAATTGTACACAGTAAAAGAACTAAGTGGATGTAGCACTAGGATTCAGTTTCTCTGACTCCGGAGACATTGTTTTTTGGCCATATACTTCAATGCTCAACATCTTTGTATAAATCTAAAATTGGTTTCATATTCTGTCATTTATGTGAATAATTTACTTAAATACAGACATTCTATAAGGACCACCCAAAGACTCCGCTATCACCATGAACTAGAGAGTATTTGATAACACTTGTCATAAACATGTTTCATTCTGAAGTCATCTCATCTCTGAAATGCAGCACTCAACACAGAGATTGGACCAAATACTCTGTGAAATGCTTTACAAGATAAAACGCTCTATGTGAAAAAGATTGGCACTACTTTTAGGTAACCCTGTTCCCACAACTGAAGATGAATCAAGTTGACCTTCTGTCTGAGCAAGAATATAAGTTTCTCTCTTAAACTTTCTCATTTCAGTAACCACTTTTCCTTCTTAACTGTAAGTTTTTCACTTTAGCAAACAACATAGACTATCTGCACTGCAGGAAACTGTGAGAATCCAGTCATGAGTTAACTGCCTCCTAACACAGACCAAAGGCTCTTGTAAGACATATGATGTTGGAGGCAGTATAATGGGCATGTTAACTACCCCTTCACCTAGTCTCCAGGCTATAGCCCACTATCAAGTTTAATCATCAGAAAGTGGAATACCTTGGGCATTTCCTCTTATCCCCTGCAGAAAGGGCTTCACTGAGTACAATTTAATGTTATGTTCTTAGCCAGTAAAGTGAATCAATACCAGAGCTGTCCATTTTAGGAGTATCTGTGTTTCTTGCAGACATTGTCTGTTATGTTATTCGGTGCCTCTTAATCAAGGCACTGAAACTTAGTCTGAAATTTGTTCCCAGAAAAAAGTTTGCTTCTGCAGATAAACATCTTTATTTTCTTTTGTCAGACAAGAAAAAAGAAATTGCATAAACCAATGTCTTTCAATGTGTTTATTTTTTTGCGTTTCTTGCTCGGAAACTTAGAGCCATTTTAAGTGCCCAGCTGTAGTAATTGACTTATACCAAAGGCCTGGTAACATCTATTTAATTTTGCTCCTTTTTAAAAAAGTCTGATCATCTTACATTTTGATGTTCATTATTTTTAGTATTAAAAATTATTTTTTAAGATTTTAGGATTAAAAATTATTTTTTATTTAAAAATGGATTATAAAACATGCAGAGTATAAAAATAAAGATAATTTAAAACATGTCCCAAGAGCTGATCGTTCTTACTCCAGTATTTTGTGAACTTTCTTTCAATAAAAGTTGAAGTAACATGATTTTCTGATTAGTTCTGATATACAGGTATTAGAAACCCACAAAGTCTTTTCTATTCAAAATTACCCCCTTTCAGTTCTTATAAACACATTAGGGAAATCATGTCATTGTCAAGTGTTGCTGTCAATCATTTGTCAGTTATCAAGATGATGGTAAATAGTGTAGTCATGTCACATCTGGACCACTTTTAACCTCTTTATTTCTGAAGCCCAGATTACTCTGCCTTAATACAAAGATTATGCTTGTCTCCAAATGCCTAGAAGAGAATTCTTGGTAAAAATGCACTAGTAGTATCCTGACCTAGATTTTCATAATTTATTGATATAGGGCTAGAACTACTTTACAGATTGTTAACCTAAACAAACATTTCTTTTAGTGAGTAAGAGAGCATGGAATTTACTGGATAAAGAGAAAACCAGGCATAAAACATTATGCAGAAATTTTTCTGTATAAGCTAAAAAACAAGTAAGTCCCCTCATCCTCTTTACAAACTTGTGATAGCAATATTATAGTTAATAATTTGCCTAATTCTTTCTTTCTTTTATAACCAAGCCTATATTTTAGTTCATCAGGTCCCCAAAATACTACAAATGTTTAGAAAATGTATGATCTTCTCAACGAGGTCACTTGAAAGAACTTTACTGTTCAAGTACGTCCCATAAGCATTTTAACATAATATACCCAAAGTAAACATCATAAAGGACTGTTTTTCTTACTCCAGATTGTAAAGTTAAAGTAAGTAAAAGCTCCTTATAGGAGAGGTTTTTACCTTTACCACTTATTATCTTTATAGGACAAATAACTCTAATTTGCAAGCTACATAACGCCCCTCTTTGCCCCTGCTTCACTCCCTACATGTGTTTTCAGAGAAGAATCCTTCTAGCTGTCACAGTACTGAAGTGAAAACCGCGTCCAGTGTCTCTCCCAGAAATATCAATGACTATGGCTTATAAACAAATAACTTCACTGGGCTTCCCATATTCTTGGCGGTCAAAGGTGAACTGACTGCCTGATGCTTCAAATTGCTTAACAGAGCTTTACAAAGAAATGCTTCTCATAAACAGCCACGAAATGAATGCACACAACACATACCCACACGTACACAGAGGGAGTTAAATCTTACAATTTTTAAATAAAATATCTCCTTGAGAAGTATGTGGCCTTGGAGCATCTTCAGTGTTTTCTTATCTCCAGAAATATCAGATACATTAACTACGGAGGAATGAGGTGTTGCCCTTTAATAATAGTTACTACCACTCAAAGAATAAAAAACACAGTTTGGTTGCAAATTCTCATTGATTGAAAATTAGTTTACGTCAATAAAGTTTGTATTAAGCAGACATTACATTTCCTTCCTAGTTTCACATCACTTCCATACAAAGATAAAGGATAAATGGCATGGAGAAAGTATTTTTTTAATTAATTGGTTACTCTTTCCAAAAATGAGACCAAAGATGCTATGTCTGAGGTATTCATGAAGCTCCACAAAGGTTTTTGGTTAACACAGGTAAACAAAATACTATTATTTATGCTCTGGCTACTAAAAGGCTAACACCACAGTCAAAAATTGCCTTTTAAGAGATCAGGCTGCCTGAAGCCCACCCTAACATCACTTTGTTTACTAAAGTGAAAATCTGTTACGAAATATTAGAATATGTGCTCTAGAAATTTATTATTAATAACATGCTGAGTAATATGAGTTTTATTATGAATATTGAAAATAACACTTAGAAAAGGTGAGCTACTTGAATCTATGGGGACCTTACATCTCTTAAAAATATGGATACTCTTCAGTTTTATTGTGTGTACTACTACAGACAGTAATGTACCTCTATCTCATTTCATTCTTGGAAGCAAAATATAAAACATGTAAATGTACCTCCTAAATCTATAAGAAGATCAAGTATCCAGCATCCACCTTCTCATTTTTTTCCTTATCCACTGTGATATTGATAAGACTTACAAGAATACATTTATTCATTTCTCTTTAGTCATTTTCAACTAGCAGGTTAGGTAAAGTAATTATTAAATTTGATGAAATATACTTCTTTTCTACCTCATACTTCATGTAGATTGTTGGAGCTCAAAAAATGATACCCCCAAAGTAGAGTGCTCTGGCATGATGAGTACTTGGAACTAATGGAAATTGGAAGACCTCAGAAGCAGCCCCAGAATCAAGGCCTCACAGACCTACTAGTAGTGCCTTCCTGTCTCTCACCCCTCAATCCTCTTTGAAGCAAGTCATAGAAATCAGAATTCCTCATCTCCACGGCAAGTGATAGTGAAACCGCCTTTGCAAGAATTATGACAGGGAAAAAAATCTGATATAAAAAAATTACGACAGTGAAAGAAATCTGCCTTAACTGACTTCATCTTGCTTTCAACCTCGAAGCTGTCCTCATTCCTTCCTGGGCATAGGTCAAGCTAACTGTGGGAGAAATTTAGTTTACCTTTAAAACGAATATAGGCCAGTGTGATGGCTTATACCTGTAATCCCAAAACTTTGGGAAGCCAAAGCAGAAGGATTGCTTAAGCCCAAGAGTTCAAACCAGCCTGGGTAACATGATGAGACCCCATTTCTACAAAGAAAAAAAAAAATAACAGGACATAGGGGTACATACTTGTGGTCCCAGCTACTCAGGAGGCTAAGGTACTTAGCTACCTCAAGTGGCTACCTCAGGTGGCTAAGCCACTTGAACCCCGGCGGTTGAGGCTGCAATGAGCTGTGTTCGTGATACTGCACTCCAGCCTGGGCAACAAAGCAAGTACCTGTCTCAAATATATACGTTCATACACACATACATACAAAGATAATGACAGCCTCTTCTTCAGACTAGCCTCTTACTTGCTCAGGTGTAGTAGGACACGCTGCAGACAAAACCTCTCGGACACCAGGCTTGCGAAGGAAGAGGCCTTTCATTCAGCCGGGAGTCTCGGCAGACTGGCGTCCCAAGAACTCAGCTTCCCAACTGGAAAATTCTGGCCTCTTTTAAAGGCTCACAGTCTTAGAGGGTACAGGTGAGAGGGTTGTGATTGATGAGGTAAGGGAGGGTCTAATCGTGATTAAGCAAGAACAGTGCCTTCCAGGGAAGATTCCTCCTTACCATGCCTGTGATCTGCAGATAGGATAGGAATAGGGTGAGGGGGTCTGATCTTTAACATCCAGGTCCAGCTAGTGGCACTGGTTTTGCCTCCTCCACTGACTTTGTGTCTTCTATTTTCAACTTTCACTTCTCTTTTTGAAATGCAATGTAGAAGGCTAAGGGGAATTGGTCTTAGAAGCTTAAGAGGAAGGGGTCTCTTTCCTTACACGGACCAAATCACCTTTGGAAAACTAACAAATTAGACATGAGGTTAGACTTATGGCTCAGGAGTCATGCAGCCAGAGACCACAAGATTCCTAACCTCCCCAAATGATCCTGTAGATAACATCACTCTCCTAAAACCTAAGATTGCTGTTCAAAGCAATTTTCAGACCCTGCCTTCTGATAGCCCAGCTAGTGCCACTCAGATCAGCAAACTGGCCCAGCTGCTTTTCTGAGCCTACCCAGTAAATGAAGACAAAAAGAAGGCAGCTTCAATCCCCTATGATTTGATCTCCAACCCAACCAATCAGTATTCCCTGTTACAAAGCCTCTGCCTGCCAGATTATCCTTAAAAGAACCATAGTCCAAATTCTGGGGAAGACTCTTGTATAGAAATAAACGCCTGCCCGGTTGCTTGGCCAGCCCTGGGACTATTACCTTCTCTGCTGCGAAAACCTGCTGCTTTCAGTGAATTGGCTTTTCTGGACAATGGGCAAGATGAACTCATCAGGTGATTACAATGGTAACTAGAAAACTTTTTCCCCAAGGCAAACAAGCCACAAAACCTAGAAATATTACTTTAACTCTCTGCAGTCTATCTATCAAGGAGCTTGCCATAAAGAAATTCTCTGACCTATCCTGTCTGATAGTAGATTATAAAATCTCCCATTCCAGAGAGATCTTGCCATATTTCCAGGAGAAGAAATGTTACAGCAGAGAGGCAAAAATAATCTGAGCAGAAGGCCTTTTGGAATGGATTTCCTACTCAGTCTGTTACCAGTAGATCACTCCTGTCCAATCACGTTTCTACATGGCTATCCATGTTTCATTCAATCTAAGCAAAAAATAGTTTTCCCCACATCTCTGGATCTTCATTTCTGAAGGCTTTACATGTCGTGTAAAACTTTGACTAAATTTGTTATGCTTTTCTCTTGTTAATGTATCTTTTGTTATAGGAGTGTTGGCCATGAACTTTATCTTACTCTATGCTGGTGAACATCTTCTAACTTTTAGAATCTTATGCCCTTACTTCTGGGCATAACGTGACTACTGCTCAGGAAGCCTCTGAAACATTAACAGAGGTAGTGATCCCTCATTTCTACCAATTTGATGGAATTTAGCATGAGAAAGGGAGCTTTTCTGAAACAATGCTTAAGGGTTTAGAATTAAAGGCATACAAATAAATCTTATTCTTAGAAATACAAAGCCAGAAAATATAACTACATCTCAAAAAGAATTTCCCTTAGGCATTAAAGCTTGGTGATAAATTAAAACTGACAAAGCATTATAAAAATCTTAGACATTAGAAGCAGGAAGGGACTATAAAGGGTTCTGATTATAAGGATGATTAACCTTTAATAAGTACTCATCATGAGCATCATGAAAGTGCTTTCATATAAATATCTCCTTTAATATTTATAAGAAGGAGATTTAGAAAGTTGTACTATTGTCCCCATTGTACAGATGAGGAAAGTAAGGCTTACAGAAGGTAAGAAACTTGCCCAACTTCACACAGCCATCTTGAGAGGTGCTCACAGTGGCTCCCAGAGAGCCTGATTCTAGCCCAACTTCCAGGCACTTTCGACTTTTGGCTTTCTAATATAACCCCTTATTTTTACTCAAGTAGAATAGGGAAGTAAAATATTCAGAGCCATTTCCCTTGATTTCAGTTCTGGAGCATAGCCATAACTGAAATCAAGGCCAGATTAGCACCTAAAAACATATTACTTCTTTTTTTTTTGAGATGAAGTCTCACTCTGTGGCCCAGGCTGGAGTGCAGTGGCATAATCTTGGCTCACTGCAATCTCCACCTCCCAGGTTCAGGCAATTCTCCTGCCTCAGCCTCCTGAGTAGCTGGGATTAAAGGTGTGTGCCACCACACCTAGCTAATTTTTATATTTTTAGTAGAGACAAGATTTCACCATGTTGGTCAGGCTGGTCTCGAACTCCTGACCTCATGATCCACCTGCCTCGGCCTCCCAAAGTGCTGGGATTACAGGCATGAGCCATCGCGCCCGGCCGGCAAAAACATATTTCTTAAAGAAGGAGCTAGACAGATACCATTCTTTCTGTATCATAAGCAGCAATGCCCCTGAAGCAGGGGTTTGTGGTTTTAGCATGTCATTGGTCAACTCCCCCCTATTCTTCATTTTCTCTTCACCCATTTTTCTTATATCAAGTCTCATAAAATAACCCTGAGTAGATTACAATGGCCAACTACACCACTTCAAGGCTGGCCTGGTGTGTGTAAATTGCCTCTCAGTGGGTGGCTATTATATTTATATTGGTTTAAACTGTTTCCATTGCCAATCCATTATGCTGGAATTCCCCCTTGCTGAGGGCAGCTGTGTTATTCTTTTCTTTGACTGAAGCCCAAGAACTATCTCTGCAACTCCTTGGGAACCAACACTTTAAAGAGTAAACATCTTGAGTCATACAAGGCCACTCCGTATCCCACTGCCACTTGCTAAATCAGGAGCAATACGCTTTGTCCCCAACCACTTCACACTGCTCATTTTTCAAGAAGATAGAAATTGGAGTGGAGTGAGAAAGTGACGTGATGCCTACTTATGCAGAAAGTCTAAGAAATGTACTGAAAATAACACTTGTACAAGTAACTCTGTTTCTCTAGAAGGCAAACGCTTCAAGCATAACCACAAATGAGGGTCCAGATAGCCTCAGGTATGTCCTGCTGAGCACCGTTCAAACCAAATGTGATGCTGTGAGTTCCCCTTTCTAAACAAAATCTCCCAGCAAACATCTGTAACTATCTCAGGATTGAACATACATTCTTAAAATCATAGTTTCTTAGTCCAGGTTGGAGTCCAAAGTCAGTGACTGGAAGTCGAGAACTAATTGAACATCTGTAATATGAGTTTCTGTGCCTCAGTCATTGATATGATATAATTAGGAGACAAGTTTACAAATTTTGTTGTTTCCTTTGGTACCAGGTTTATCACTACAAACTGGTGACTATTGATAAGCCCACCCAGCTGTCCTGTAAATGTAGATCCTTGGTCACGTGGAAAATAAGGGTGAAAATTTGGATATATTAAACTTATTGACATAACAGCAAAGAAAACCAAAAGCTTTTACCTGATGAAATGAGTCAGTTTCATCGTTCTTAATTAGGAATTCTCATGTAAGAATGGTAGTTGTAAGGACAAATACAAATTAAAAATAAGATGCTTAATTCTCCCTGTTAAAATGAGAAAAGAGATTGCCCTTCCCTCCCTTTCTCTTTGAGCATTTGCTTTAGAAAACTTGTAATTATAAGTACCTTCTCTTCCCTTTGAAATGTATATAAATCCTTTTGAAAACCAGATAGGCCTTTTGTCAGCTTTAAGACTCAGGAATGCCTTTCTCAAGGATTCAGGAGCCGTCTCTTTGAAATGTAAACATCAAGAGATATAGCACCCCTATCTCTAAGTTTCTCTGGGAGAGTAGAAACCTAACTTCAGTGGGCACTTTGCTTTAAGTCGCAAAATTACATCCTGCCACAAATATACGAGAAGTTTGTTCTTTCATCTGGGTAAAGCCAATTAACAAATCAGCCATTACCAGGACTATTTGTCTTACATAGTTCATCCTCAAATCAGCCATTACCAGGGTAGTTTGAGGATGAACTATGTAAGACAAATAGTGCTGTTAAATCTTTTTACTCAAAGACTAGTTATTGTTTATACTGAAATCGTGTATGCAATGGGTTGTATCTGCTTGGCCATATAGATGGATGAGATTTTGCAGTCTTTTAGCTGAATGACTGTGATTAACATCACATCCTGGTTTAATACTAATTCAAAAGTAAAAGTGGGGTGGTTTTTGTTTTTACTGTATAAATTTCTGGATTGAGAGAAGAATTGTGTTTCTAATTCCATTTCCCCAACATTGTCAAATTTTGAAGGGAGAAAGAAGAACTTATATGGACTTTGGTGGTCATGCATAACAGGGCAAGTTTTCCTTGATTCAGGAGACCTGAGTCCTCCCATTTACTATACCAAGCTATACTGTTCAAACCAAACTCGGTTTCAGTTGAGATCCCAGTCAGACATGAAGTGTTTGTCCTGCTTTTGCTTATATGTGTAATGTACTTTGAGTTCATTAAATTGGCATTACCTTGTTACAGTAAAGTCTCTAAAGCCAAACAAAACAAAACAAAATCAAAATTCTCAAATATTCATGTGAAAAACTGATAAATGTAAAGTTGAAAATCATTAAAAGAAAAATGTAATTGTTATAAGGTAAAGAAAATACCTGGGAATACAACTTATAAGGGAGATGAAAGACCTCTTCAAGGAGAACTACAAACCACTCCTAAAGGAAATAAGAGAAAGCACAAACAAGTGGAAAAACATTTCATTCTCATAGATAAAAAGAATTAATATCATGAAAATGGCCATATTGCCCAAAGTAATTTATAGATTTAATGCCATTCCCATCAAGCTACCATTGATTTTCTTCACAGAACTAGATAAAAAAACTACTTTAAATTTCATATGGAACCAAAAATGAATCCATATAGCCAAGACAATCCTAAGCAGAAAGAGCAAAGCTGGAGGCATCATGCTACCTGACTTCAAACTATACTACAAGGCTACAGTAACCAAAACAGCATAGTACTGGTACCAAAACAGATATATAGACCAATGGAACAGAACAGAGGCCTCAGAAATAATACCACATATCTACAACCATCTGATCTTCAACAAAACCAGCCATGGGGAAAGGATTTCCTATTTAATAAATTGTGCTGGAAAAACTGACTAGGCATATGCAGAAAACTGAAACTGGACCCCTTCCTCACATCTTATACAAAAATTAACTCAAGATGGATTAAACACCTAAACATAAAACCTAAAACCATAAAAACCCTAGAAGAAAACCTAGGCGATACCATTCAAGACATAGGCATGGACAAAGACTCATGAATAAAACACCAAAAATAATTTCAACAAAAGCCAAAATTGACAAATGGAATCTAATTACACTAATGAGCTTTTGCACAGCAAAAGAAACTATCATAGAGTGAACAGGCAACCTACAGAATGGGAGAAAAATTTTGCAATCCATCCATCTGACAAAGGGCTAATATCCAGAATCTACAAAGGAAGTTAAACAAATATACAAGAAAAAAACAAACAACCCCATCAAAAAGTGGGCAAAGGATATGAACAGACACTTCTCAAAAGAAGACATTTATGTGGTCAACAAAAAAAAAAGTTCATCATGAGTGGTCATTAGAGAAAAGCAAATCAAAACCACAATGAGATACCATCCCATGCCAGTTAGAATGGCAATCATCAAAAAGTCAGGAAACAGATGCTGGAGAGAATGTGTAGAAATAGGAACACTTTTACACTGTTGGTGAGAGTGTAAGTTAGTTCAGCCAGTTTGATCTTTCACACCATGGAAGATAGTGTTGCAATTCCTTGAGGATCTACAACCAGAAATACCATTTGACCCAACAATCCCATTCCTGGGTATATACCCAAAGGATTATAAATCATTCTGCTATAAAGACACATGCACATATATGTTTATTGCAGCACTACTTACAATAGCAAAGACTTGGAACCAACCCAAATGTCCATCAATGATAGACTGGATAAAGAAAATGAGGCACATATACACCATGGAACACTATGCAGCCATTAAAAAGAATGAGTTTAAGTCATTTGCAGGGACATGGATGAAGCTGGAAACCATCATCCTCAGCAAACTAACACAGGAACAGAAAACCAAACACTGCATGTTCTCACTCATAAGTGGGAGTTGAACAGTGAGAACATATGGACACACGGAGGAGAACATCACACACCAGGGCCTGTTAGTAAGTGGGGGCCAAAAGGAGGGAGAGAATTAGGACACATATCTAATGCATGAAGAGCTTAAAACCTAGATGACAGGTTGATGGGTGCAGCAAACCACCATAGCACGTATATACCTATGTAACAAACCTGCACATTCTGCACATGTTTTCCAGAAATAATGTATTCCAAATAAATTTTTAAAAAATATAAAATTTTAGGAAGACACAAATAATTTGTATATATATGAAATTTACATGTATGAAAAGTTGTAATTAAGTGATACCTCAGAAAGGTGATTTCTTTAGACTCAATTTTATTTCTTGTATTTAAAGTATTTGCCAGTAGTTTCCTAAATTTAATAAGTATTAAAATTATCTGGAAAGTTTAAATGTCATTTCATTGGTACCAATTCCTGCTATTTTTGTTCAATAGATATGGACTAGATTCCTGAAATTTCCTTTTATACCCCAAGTGATCTACATGACCCAGAGAAACTCAATTATTAATAAATACAAGAAATACATAACATAATAAATTCCCACTTATCTTAGAATGAAAACAGATCTGGCCTCACTTTTGATTAAGATAAAATAATTATTTAGTAAATTATTATTCTCTTATTCAAAAAGACTGTTTAGTTGTTACACTATTTTTATATGCATAGTCAGAAATGAAAAATACTTACATTGATGTGTTTCAATACAGTGTTGGAGCTGAAAACTGGCACCCCAAAGCATAGCATTTTGGCATGCTGAGCTCTTTGAACTAAAAGAAATTAAAAGGACTTAGAACCTGCCTCTGAACCAAGGACTTTCTAACCTTCTGTTGTTAGGAGAGAGAAACAAGAATCTCTTACCCCTCAAGCACAGGGAGGGGCTTTCCCCTGGAAGTTCCCTTATCTGACTGAGGAAAGTAATTCCAAAAAAAAAAAAAAAAAAGCATGCAATTAAAACCCCCTCCTTAGGTATCTCATCAGTTCACCATGAAAGATTAACTACCAGAGAAGAGAAAAAACTGAAAATCTCCATCATGCCCAGACAGGCTTTTCGTCTATTCTTCTGAGGGTAGCTCTGACAGATTTCCTAGGAGACTTTATCTGCATAAGACAACTTTTGTTCACTGTAAAGTTCCAGCTCTCACCTTCCTCCAATTTGTCACCACCTCCGTCCAGATCTCAGTGGAAATTTGTCCTAGGCTGTCTGTTCTCCAGTACTATTCAGTTTCCAAAGAGAATCATTTACACGCTATTGTCTGCTCTTTGGGCCCATTCAATTACATGAAAAATCTTTTACTATCCCCCAAAATTGCCTATATTTCTCCCATTTTTCTCCTATGAAGAAGATACTATTTAAGCTTCGGCCATCTGGCCCTTCCTTGAGTCTCATATTTTGTGTACTGCCTATGCATTTGCACGTATATCAATTTGGATGCCTTTTCTCCTGTTAATCTGTCTATATTTGCAGTGTGTTTATAGACCCAAATTATTGAATCTTCAGAGGGAAAGTTAAACTTTCATACAACAGCTAAAATAATAAAACAACACAGAGTTATATTTAAAAGCTTTATATTAATTTGCAATACCAGAAGCCAAGAATAAGAAAATTACATTAAAATGAAAAAATAATAATTAGACTTAAAATTCCATGCCAGAAGTTTTATAGAACAATAGAAACTTAATTTAACTACACTGGAACAAAGAATTCAGCAACTGAAATGTCACATGAGTATATTTTTACCAGGTGGAGAGAAAGATACCATTGCCCTGGAGAGGCACAGGTGGTACCTGGATAGTGTATGAAGCAGGATTTTCTGGGAGGCAAGTTCAATGGGAATTACTTTGGAAATTTTTCCTTAGGGGCACAAAATTTAAACTTCTGCCACTATGGAAAGATTAGCACTGTTGAAATTGAACTCCCTTGGTGAGAGTTGTAGCAGAACAGTATCTTCTGTTAAACCTGCTGCCAGATTCCAGCTAACACAATCTCAATTTCTTTGCTTTTTAAAGCCCCCCGAAGCTTTATAAAATGCGGCCGATACACTTTCTCTTATGACAAAGATCAGTACTGTCATATAGGAAAGTATTCCTGACTCTATCTCCATGATATTTCCAATATCAGCATTGCCTTCTTATAATATTTCAAATCAGTGGTCTTTAGTCATAGAAATCATGCACTTCGGGGTTCAACCTTACAAAATGATAGGACATTTTTCAAAACAAAACAAAAATGAAATACGGCATACATCCAGTGTGTTGTAAAACCGTTTTTTTGTATTATTCTCCTTCTCTTTATTCACTTTTATGGCATTGTCCCTCTTCTGTCTTCTTTTTTCCTGTGTTAAATCTTTTATGTATTCTATTGAAACCGCCTTTGTGAAATTATGACTGAGACAGTGAAAGAGATCTAACCTAACTGGCTCCATCTTGCTTCTAACCTCCAAGCTGTTCTTGTTCCTTCCTGGGTATAAGCTGAACTAACTTTGGGAGGAACTCACTCTGTAGCTTATAGTTTAAAACAAAGAGGTTAATAGCCCGTTCCCAAAACAAACCTCCTTCTTGCCTAGGGACTAGACTGCCTTTGTAGGACAAACAAATTATCCACAAGATTAGAAATTATGGTTTAGGAGTCATGCAGCTGGAGGCTACAAGATTCTGACTTTTTTTTTTTAATATGAAGTTTTGCTCTTATCACCCAGGCTAGTGTGCAATGGTGCACTCAGCTCACTGCAACCTCTGCCTCCCGGGTTCAAGCAATTCTCCTGTCTCAGCCTCCCAAGTAGCTGGGATTACAGGTGTGCACCACCATGCCCAGCTAATATTTTAGTAGAAACAGGGTTTCTCCATGTTGGCCAGGCTGGTCTTGAACTCCTGACCTCAGGTGATCTGCCTGCCTCAGCCTCCCAAAGTGCTGGGATTACAGGTATGAGCCACCATGCCCAGCCTAATTCTAACTCTTTCTAAACTGCTTCTAAGATTAGTGCTTGAGATCTGTTACAGACCCTGCCTTTGATGAATTAGCTAGCACCACCCAGATCATCTAAACTGGCTCATCTGATCTTGTGCCTCCCATCTAGGAACTGACTCAGGGCAAGAGGACAGCTTCAACCTCCTATGATTTCATCTCCTATCTAACCCCCAAATCAGCACGCCTGGCTCACTGGCTTCCCCCCACCCAGTAAGTTGTCCTTAAAATCTCTGATCCCTGAATGCTTGGAGAGACTGATTTGAGTAATAATAAAAACTCCTGTCTTCTGCACAGCCAGCTCTGAATGAATTACTCTTTCTGATTGCAATTCCCCTGTCTTGATAAATCAGTTCTGTCTAGGCAGTGGGCTAGGTAAATCCACTGGGCAGTTACACTGTCTTTGTCATTGTACAAATATTTACATGTCTCTTCTTTTTCTCAGCGAGTACATTGATTTATTTTGTTTCCTTGCTGGCCTCTATTTTCCACCTTTGTTTTCCATGTAACTATGCAATAATTTTTTCTGTACCTTCTGCTTTATACCACAACTTTCTTGCTCTTCTTAATTCCATTTATTTTTACTCAGTTTTACACATTACTTATTTCCTCTCTGTTATGAGTTGAATTGAATTGTTTTCCCCCAAAAAATTATACGTTGAAGTCATTAGTAACTGTAAATAAATTTGACTATATTTGGAGGTAGGATCTTTAAAGAAGTAATTAAGGGAACAGGAGGTCCTATGGTTGGGCCCTAATCCAACATGACTGGTATCCTAA
>PVKP010019985.1:0-41476 GCA_004027715.1 Plecturocebus donacophilus | reverse complement strand
ATAGCATGGGGAGAAATGCCAGATATAGGTGAAGGGGAGGAAGGCAACAAATCACACTGCCACGTGTGTACCTATGCAACAATATTGCATGTTCTTCACATGTACCCCAAAACCTAAAATGCAATAAAAAATGAAATTTAAAAAAAAAAAAAGAAGAAAAAAGGTGAAAATAAAGCAGTAACATAGTGTTTTATAATATAACAATTAAAAGTGCGTATTGGATATATAATGTGTTCCAGGCACAGTTACACCATGAGCTGTCATAAAATTCTTGATAATCTGTCAACATAAAATATACTAATCTAGGTGGACTACTCAGATGAGTTCAGAAAATATATTTATAACAGCACTTAAAAATATATGTCTTTTGAAGCAAATGCTTTTAACACGTAAGAAAGGCAAGACATTGGTACTAGTATGATATCTGAGAATCTTGCACAAGTGAACTTTTGAAATGATGCCTCTAATTAAATTTATTACATTGAATTTAAGAAATATAGAATTAGAATTTATATGCAACTTCATCAAGATGCTGTTTCTAGACTGATGGTAGATATCAAATACTTAGTGGCATCACCCTAACCACTTATGGCCTGCTTCAGAACCCCTGTAATTCTGTAAAATCCACAGTAACCCTGACCACCAGTAATTTTTAGCAACTTTCTCCATTCTCTCTTCTTCTCTGGGTAATTAATATAAAATTCCCAATATAACTGGTTGGGCCCAGATTGGTAGTGAAGTGTATCTCCCTTCCTCTGTTCTTAAAGGACTAGAAGCAGAAAGGATAATTAGTTCCTCTGGGTCGAGGCTGAGAGAAATGTCTCTTTAATGAGAGAATCCTGCAAAATTAGGCCTTGAACACCCAGAGAGCAGCCAAAATAATACTGAGCGCTGGCTGGAGAATCTATCAAAACATACAGCAAAGCTTCTTTTATTTCACTACTTTTCTTTAAAAAGCAAGCTATAAGTTTGATTCAGTCCACTGATTATCCTACAGCAAACACGAAAATAGCGAAGGCCACCCTTAAGTATTAGAATTGCTTATAAAGCATGTAGGGACACTAGCCCGGGGCACAGCCTTCTATCAACATTGGTTTCTGAACATTTTGTCTTATAAAAATAAAATCTTAATTGTATTTTAAATTTTTACTTTATAATTTATATAACTTAATTATAATATATCAATTCATTGGATTATTTGATGGTTTGTGATAAAGCTGTCATGTTCGAGAAAAGCTACCTTTGCAGTTTACAAAAATATTCTTATGTATTTTCATATGAAGTTTTTCATTTGAATTTTTAACTGATCTGATATTAATTTTGAGGTATATTATGAGGACAAGGTTTTATTTTATTCTTGTCAAAAGTAAACTGTGGTTTTTGAAAAGGTTATCTGATTTATAATTCTATTTTGGTTAGATGTAGGATTTACCTGTATCTGTGGTTATGCTTTTATGCTCTCTGTTTGTTTCCTTTAAATTATCTATTCCTGTACAAGTACCACAGCTTTTAACTACTAGAGTTTGATAATGATTCTTAATATTAAATAAGACAATCTCTGACTCTTTTCTCCTCTGTATTCACTTTAGAATGAACACATACAGTTCTTCTTCAGACATTGTAATTCATATTTGATTTGCGTTTATTTTTAATCCTTCGTGGAATTTACTTTAGGTGTTTATTATTTAAGCAGTATATGAAGTCGGTTTCTTACTATGACAAAAATGCATCTTTAAGAGATAAACTTAGTATCTTTACATTTATTAAGCTTGCTAATATATTTGCACATATTTCTACAAGCACTTTTGTGCCTGATTGTGTTTACCATTGTGCATCTTTGACTCTTTTTTCTTTCGTACTTTAAATTGTGTTGCTACACATTTTCAATATATCTGCTTTTTTCTCTTTGTAGAGGCCTACAAAGTCTAAAATATTCATTTTATCTTTCTTTTGAACAAGACAAAATCTTAAGTTTTAAACATGTTTTGCAAACACATATGAAATTAATGAGAATAATAATTCTACCTTTAAAAGACAAGAAATCAGTTTTTATTACAATTAAAGTCAATAGTTACTTAATTTCTGTGCTTGCCACTTTTCCTTGGATTCCATACTTTTCTAATAGGTTACTTTAATGCTGAAGTAAACCTACCCATAGTATTTCAATATGGGCCAGTAAGAGGCAACATCTCTTGTTCTTTGTATCTTAAATTGTCTTTGACTAGCCTCAATATTAAAATTATTAATTGAAATAATAACTTTATTGTAATTTTAGATATGTAAATAATTCTAGAACTTTCTCCCAACACTTTCAAATGTTTTGTGGCATTTATAACTTGATGAGATGTTTCCTGTTAATCTCATTATCATTCTTTTTCAGCAATGTGTCTTTTCTTTGGCAATTTTTAACACACTTTTTATTAAACTTACTTTTTATCTTAAGAGTCTAGCATATTATTTTGATGAAATTCCCAGTAGTATTTACAATTCATTGTTTTTTCCTTTTATAATCTAACGTGTAGTCTCTCCATTTAACTTTTACTTAAATGTCTATAGATGATTTTTGTCAAGATTTTACATCATTTTGTCTTTTAAGAGTATCAACTCATTTTACATTTAACTTTTTCTGATTTCATTTTGTAATTTCTTGTGGTTTTTGGACATTATGCATTTTTTTAAAAATTCAGGTTTTTACAAAATTTTGTTTCTTCTGGAATATAATCATATGTATTTATGTATTTATTTGTTGGTTGCATGTGTGCATGTGTGCCTGGCAGAGGGTACGTGTTTGTCTGTGTTTTTAAGTCTACCTCCCGTGATGATACTGGCAACTTCAGTCTTCTACCATCTGACTATGCTGAGAGCATTGCAGATTGAGTCGCCACCCTAGTGGCCAGCTTGCCTGATTGCCCTGTTTTTTGAAGCAACCACCTCTCTCAACACACAGCTTTATCTAAGCCACACCACTGACCAGCCCATCTCAATCAATCCTATCCCTGTGCCAGCACTGAGGAACTGGTTTGATTGTGGCAGCTTCCAAGAATTAGCAATGGAATGTTTTCTTTTCCATTTTTCCAAAAGAGCAAAATCTCCAGGCTGCCTTTCCTGCTTCCTTGGAAACTCTTAACTTTCACCAGTTACGCCTGGTACATCCCCACAAAGTTATGCCTTTTTCATTTCCCTTTTTGTATTTTATTTATTACTATTTTATCTTTTATGCTTTGTTATAGCCTCAAAGTCTAAGTAAAGTAATGATTATGGTTTGTTCTGTTTTAAAATTGCTGGTGTACCTGAGGCATGCTCATAATTCATCTGTAGTTTTGGACTTGCAAGGATGAATCAAGTATTAACTATTTATTGGGTAGACCCAGAAAATAAACTTAAAAGTCATTAAAATTTTTTTTTAAGTTTTACAGAAATACTATTAGTAAGTCATTTTATGACAACATATATCTTGCAACCTTTGTTTCTTTGAAGTTACTTAGATGGTAGCATTTTCATGAACTTTTCTTATGATAAAAGTGAAGTAGGTAATTTTTATGTGCATTCATGAGTTTTGTTAAATGCAAATTTGAACTGAAAATATTAATATATATACAGCTAAAGGATAGAACTAAGACTTTACTATGAAAATCTGGAAGAGAGAAAAGACAAAGATGTCAATCTGAATGGGATCTTTTATAGACAAGGGTTGACTTATGGTTATTTTGTATATACACTAACTAAAACCCTTGGGTGAAGAAAATGGATGATAACATTGGCAAATCATTAATTTATGGGATACATATCCTATAAATAATTCAAATTATTCACTAAAGGAATTGTTATTAAATAAATTTATTTTTAAATGAAATCCCACTAGTTGTATGGATTTTCAAAAACTATAGCACAAATAATTAATATGCTAAACTTAACTTGATGTCAACATAAATCTAATTCATGAAACATGTAAAACTAGAATTTTATATGTATTTGCAGGACACCTTAGAATATATATAATACAAAAACACTTCTCATAGATAAATAAGAAGAATTAGCATGATGAACTGAACTCTGTATATAACTAATTACTTCCAGTAATACATCTGGAATATTTCTAGATATTTGTAGAGGAATATATCTAGATATAAAATTTTCTGAAACTCAAGAGTCTTTTCAATTTTTCACTCAAAGTTTCTGCTATGGTCTGAAAGTTTCTGTCTCTCACAAATTCATACTTGAAATTCTAACAAGCAAGGTGATAATATTAGGATGTGGGTTTAGGGGGAGATGATTAGGTCATGAGGGGCAGAGCTCTCAGAATGGGAACAGCACCCTTATGGAAAAGGGTTAAGACCCCATCCACCATATGAATACATGGGAGAAGGCACCTTCTATGAACCACAAAGTAGCCCCTCACCAGACAGCAGATCTGCGTTGATCTTGGGCTTTCCAACCTGCAGAAATAAATTCTTGACATTTATAACCTTCCACCTTATGACACTTTGTTATACCACTCCAAATGGACTGAGACAGATTCTAATAGAATAACTCCACACGATTATTCCAATATCATAGAAGCTGTAGAAGAAAGATTAAGAAAACAGAAGAAGCTGTTGGCATTTTCTTTTTCCTGATCTTTCTATTTCACTATTTAGTATACATATATCTACAATGATGTTTGCAAATTACGTATTTTTCTTAAAATGATTCTCATCATAAAAGACTTGCTATAAAAAATATTGGTCACATATTGGCAGTATGTTATCCCTAAGTTAAATTTGGCTATAATACCTTACTGTTTGAGACTATCAATTTTTATGGTTAATTAACTCATTTGTTTTGTTCAAATCCACATCTTACATATAGTGTAATCCTTCAAATATTATAGTGATAACCTACTGCATATCATTTGTATTTTAAGCTTTAAAACAACATCTCCCAGAAAACTCATCTGAAATTTAATATCTCCAAACAAGTCTCTGCAAATTGCTATATTCTTTACAAAAAGATAAAGTGAGAGAAAACTTTGAGAAATATACTTGACGGTGCACAGCAAGTTTTTAATTAAAGCACAGTAATCAACAAACACATAATAATCACAAATATCAGGAGAACGCTGTTTACAATCAGCCACAGAGAAGGGACTTAAACCTTGCTACGTAATGGTGAAACTTTCCTAAATTGTCACAAAATATATTATGGCAGTATTAACAAGAGAAGGCATCTCACAGCTCCATATTGAAAACAACAAAATGAAGAAAGAATCCTCTCAAATTTGTCTTACAGAGTAATTCAACATAAATTAAACAATTTTCTTATATTTATCTATTTTATGCAGATGCTAAATTTGAATAAGTAATCAAAACAATTTTCCAAATTGTATAGTTTTAGAGATAGTAGTCAGAATTATGTATAATATGAAGGAAGGAGAGGAAAGATTTAATCAAACAGAGCCATCATTTCTTTTATATTTACTCATCACAAGACTCTAAATGTGCCCTTTTTAAAGAAGCAACATGCTAGCACTATAAATATATTTTAGGAAGACAACACAGTGAGATTACAAATATAAAGCAATAGAATTCTAAAGAGCCTAAAGGGATAAAGTCCACACAGATATTGAGCATTTTTCATTTTTTGAAATCACCCTGCCATTTTAAGCAACAAAGTGAAGGTCTTGTAAAATGATTGTAGTCTGCTAACCCTGAGCACTTGATGAAGAATTTAGGAAAAAATCATGTTTCTGATAGTGAAAAATCTTTCTTTTTGTGTTTTGTTTTCACTTTCTATGTGAGTTCATTCTTAGGAGGGAAGAATATTCCTAAACCCATAGGTTTAGTAATATCAGTATTAAATGTTTCATTATAACTATACATTTACCTCTTATCACTTGGATAATAAATAGGTTTATGGGTTTGAAAATTGCATATAGTCTTTTAAAACAAACTCAATCAAATAAGAATGTTGTGTTTCCTATGAAAGTGAGAAGGAAGGTGTATGAGCTAAATATCCATGTCCTATGTGAACAAAAGTTTATTATCCTTACAACATTTTTTCAAATGACTACTAGTCTATATAAAATAAGAAAAAACTTCAAGTACAAGCAATTGTTTTATTCCTAGTTTTTTATGTTTATATAAGCTGCATTAGGGCAAAGAAAACTATAGAAAAATATTTTCAAGATATGTCAAGCCCCACAGAGTAAAAACAAAATAATAATGACAATAGCAAACATTTTCTGAGTGATTACCTTATTTGGGTCTCTAAATTACATAGCTCATATGAATAATTCAACTTAAACTTATAATGACAACGAAAAAAGCTGAGGCTTAGGAATGTGTCGTGATTTGCCCAAGATGAACACAATGACAAAAGATTTAGATCACAGTGGAATAGACACTGGCTATATAGTTTTAAAATATTAACTTTATCAATATTTTTAATAATATAGATATTAAATATGGCCAATAACAATGCACTGAACATATAAGATATGCAAATAATATTAAATGAAAAGAAAAATACTTTTAATCACATATTATTTTAGAGAGTCACATTTTCTGGCCCAAATACTTAAAGCCTATGCAAATATATCATTCGAACTAGAACACAAATTATGCTCATTGTAAATGTGGTGTTCCAATGGGTTTATATATCATTGTCTGCTCTGTTAGCTGTAATACAATCCCATTAGAAGATTTAAGAATACATTACTAAACAGTCACCCTGAAATTGAATAGAATTAGAATCTCAGATATTATCTGAGTAATTTGAGTGACCACAGGACATGATTTCTCACTGGAGGATATCTTGTTATTTATGAGCCACTAATACAGCCCTATACATATTTTATATTAAATGAATGAATGCATTTGTTTATACTCACATGGTGACAAACTATGGATTTTGGGTATAAAAATATCAAATTTGCTTAATATAAAAAAATAAAATTTAAAACACGTGGATCCATTGTCCACTTAGGAACAAGTTCATTGATCATTTCTAAAATTGGCCATCTGGTGGCTTCATTTCAAATTGCATTCACGTTCCAAAAGATATACTTTGGATCTCTGGAGGATGTGACTAAACGATTCAACTCTATTTACGGAGATTATAGTAATCAAATGGCACAATGATATAAAATTACTCCATGGAATTGGAGAGTACCTACTGCAGCAGGGGCTTCTCACTGAGAGAAGATTCCCTGGGCTAGAAAGACATAAGCAGCATGAGAATGAGTCAGAAGCTTCAGTCACAAAGTAAGAGTCCACTGGTGTCTGTAATGACACTGCTCTATGCTAGTTTCCACCTCACTGGCTTTCTGAGCTTGCCTTCTCTTTTTCTGCTGTCATAGACCAGCAGATCTTACACCACGTTTACAGTTACAGATTTTGGTGGGCAAGAAAATTATGAGCAGGGAGTGTTTGACAAAGTTGTTAGGCCAGATCAAAGATATTCTGTTTCTAGGGGTCTTAGATGAGATCCAAGAATCTACAAATTGAGCAGGGATCACAGGTGATTCCAATACAGTTGGAGCAAGCCTCATATTGTGAAACACGGCTCTATAAAACATGCTACAGTCAGGCGAATAATAGATTAACCTTAAAGCATTTGAATTAAAACTTCTATACGAAAGTCTAGCAGATTATCTGTGGGTGACTATGCAGCATTCTTAGAACATTATCTAAGAAGTAAACCATGCGATTTCAGTGTTTAAGTTTAGGTTTTCTTGGCTACTTAAACAGGGGCAGGCAGAATTGTTATCTATATAAGTACCCTCATTTATAGGGCTGGGATCAGAAAATAATTGTAGGCACTACAGTGCTCCCTCAGAGGCAAAATATTTCACAATTGAGGATTTTAAAAATCCATTATTTCTAACCTGAGATGCAATTGTTAGTGGCATTAAAAATACCTACATATCACATTGTTCCTCAGTTTGGCAATACGGCATCTATGCCTATTGCATAGATGTGCAAACTATCTCTGCTTCTTGAAATAATCTTCAGAGCATGAAGAAGAAGCTGCACTCAAGAAAATTGCAGGTAATTTGAATTTCTCTTTGAATTTTTGCCATCTACTCTCCAGGAGGAACTCCATTTTATCTTCTACGGAAGGAGGCTGTTTGTCTCTCAAGATTGTCAACCTGGAAACTGTAAACTCTCACATGGTATTTGGTGATTATAATTTTTAGAAGTCTGACCTTTGTTAGTTATTAGAAATAGATCAAAATCACCTCAAAGTTTAGCAGAAAGGGTGGTCGTAATGCAATTCTAATATTGTCAGAAGGTTGTAGTGTTGAACTCAATCAGTACTCTCATATGCATTTAAACTTTTAACAGTATTCTGAGTCTAAATAGCATTGAAAGTGAGAAAGGAACAAAACGTCTAGTCTGCAGTATACGATTGCACAAGTGAGGCTGCAGTAGGTGAGTACTTTCTCCAAGGTCACACAGACAGTATGTTACAAGGTCACCCCACCACTCAGCTCTTTTGGTTCCTACTCATGTTTTTACAGCACATCAAGTAGAAGAAGCAGTCATTGCTAATTAATGGCTTTTTCTTTAACTTCCAGTGCTTTCTTTCTCTTTTCACCTAAGTCTTGTTTTTTATTTTATTTTGTTTTTGTTTAGCTTTGACATTCTATGTAAGATTTCATTTTAATATAAATATTAGTAACATTCAGACACCTTAAATATACAAAATATATAAAATATAGCCCTTATTGTACATGAGGTGAATGGTTCAGCTGATGCCAGTCATATGGTAGACTCTTGATATATATTTAATAAATGAATAAATAAAAATTCTATCAAAATTTTATTTCTATAAAAATTCTATAAAAATAAAATGACAAAACTTCCTAAATGTGTTATTGTTGAAGCCATAAAATGATGCTTCTTTTCTTGTTTCTGTTTTTAAAGAATATTAAGAAAACAGCTTTATAATGATAAAGGATAGAGATCTTAGCATACATTTAACGAAATTCAACTTCCTTTCTTCTCAATCAGAATTCTCTCTTACTTGCCTACCAGTTGTTCTCTGAGATTCTCTGATGACCCTGACTCTCTCAACAACTAGAGTCATGGTGCTCCCATTGGAAATGCAATTAATTTTAGAGGACTTGTGATCCAGTCTCAACTTTGTGCCTCCTTGGGTAAATCTCTGAAATTGTTTTGGTGTTTGTCAACTTCAAAATCTGGAGTGATCTCCATGGTTTCTTAAAGCTCTGATTTCTAGTTCATACTCCCCATGATTCTTCCTTTTTACTATATCCAGTTTATTTTCTTTCACTTCCATCTCTGGGCTACTGAACTGTAAAATGTTGAGGAATAAGAATCATCTTGGATATTTTAAGCACAGTGGTATCTCAGACCATGGAAGCTTAGTGAAAATGAACTGGGGGAGAATAATTTCTGTCAGAGGGACCTAGAGGTGTACTGAGTAACTCAAAGTAATCAGTTTCAAAATATGTGATTTCACTGCCCCTGAGGTCTTATACATTAGAAGGTGCATATTAATGTGTAATTGGTTGATGAGCTTCAGGCTAGCAATTACACACTATTTTCTGTAAAATGACATTGGAGACCACCTGAGAATATTTCAAAAATATTTTCATTTGCTTATTAAAGGTATCTGGAAAACAAAACAAGACAACTTAATAACTCATTGGTTTCCAAGGTATATATTTTTTTAACAGTCCAATGCTGTTGGAAGAAAAATTAACAATTTAACCCTTTCTCATTTAGCTCATGGAGATTGTAATTTCATAGTCCCATTCACTTGCTAGAGGGAAGAGAGAACAACAAAGGTATTATCTTACATGGTTCTTGGAGGAGTTGTTTTAATAGAATGGAATCATGGCTGCTGATCTCATTTTCCCATAAATGCTCACAACTCAATCTCATGGAATGGCTGTGTTTACCACCATTGATGTTTATAATCAGTGTTAACGTGGGAAACTTAGACAGTCAGCCAGGCAGTCCTTTTCTTCTGTTGTTAACTAGGATTGTTATTACTGTTTCGTCAATTTCCTAGAGGATCCATGCACATAATCATGTCAGCTGCTAAACTGGTGGGAACTGAAGCTACTGCAGATTTTGAAAGCATTCACATGTGCTAACTTGGAAACTACATAAATCAATGCTTTGATTACTACTTTTTAAAAACTTCTACCAGCTCTTACTTTGGTAGATGTGAATTGTCAGCATAGTACAAGTGGAGTTTCTGCAATTATCCACTTAGTTAGCTCATTATGGAGCCTATCAGACCAATGAGGCCCTCAAAATGGGTTTACTCAAATTTTCTCATTATTATTATGTGTTTGAATACTCTGGTTAAATTTATTATGTTTATCAGACTTATTAATCTATAATGTCATACCTCAATTTTATTTATATTTAAAACACAATTTATTTCAATAAAATGGTTTTTTTTCTTTTGTTAACATAATAAATTATATATTTTCTTTTTATAGAAAGAGTATACCTTCATTGTAGGCATTTATAAAACGTGAGAAAAATACAGTTAAGAAAAACTATAATGAAAATAACTTGTAATCTCACAGCCTAGAGGCAATGAAAGCTTATAGTTTGTTATATTTCCATCTTTTCTTCATACATATAACCTAAAATAAATGCCTTGCAGTTCAATCAATTTCAATATAGCTTATTCCACCTGTGCTCCATAAAAAGTTATTTCCCTGGGTCCTTTACAGCCTCAGTGTTGTTAAGGTTAACCAATGCCCCATCTTAATACTCTCTCATCTACCTTGACTTTTCCCAGATATTTGGACATTATGTACTTTAAGCTCCATGAGGTCAGAGATTGTAACTGTATTGTTTATATTTGTCGTCTAGCACCAGTGTAATACCTGGCAGATAAAATGACTTTCCAGATATTTTGTTGAATAAATGATCAAGACTTTGATCTCAAATAAATGTGTGAATTTTATTTCACAGCAATAAAATTTTTGGATTTTTACTACTTATCAGAAGAATGTTCAAAATCTTTTTCTTTTTCTTTTGTTCTCTATACACATTTTATGCTAGTAAGTTTCTGTTTTAGACCATCTTTCACATTCTATCTGGCTTTTCATGCACTCTTGTGACTCCAATTGCCATCTAGATTATCTTTCCTAAATCAAAATCCTTTACAGATCTTCTCTTCCTGGATTCAGAAATGTGACTGAGTACTGTAGTTTTCTACTATGATACACTCATCTCAGAAACATGTTTTAAGTCAAAAATTCACTCTCTCCCACACCCCAAAATTCCCCCAGCAAGAAATAAATAAAAATTGATAAATATTTTCTATATAATGAATATTTTTAATATGTGCCAAAACATTTCAGCATGCATATTTAACATCTCGCTGTGAGATCTTTAGGAATAATCACACTGAAGTGGGCAAGACCGTAAGGGATGATGAGAACTCAGTTATCAGAGGAAAAGGAGAGAAACTGAAGATCAGTCTGAAGGATTCACAAGGCTGTGATAAGTACTTTGGAGGAAAATGCACCAGAAAACCAAATTATTTACTGAGAGTGTGTCAAATTTTGATTTTACATCTTTAGAGTTGGAGGAGTTGTAGATATAAGGGTTCCTGCAAAATTAATTGAAATAAAGATGGGAAGTTTGTTGGAGTAGTAATGAAAAAACCTAGACAAAACCCTACAGCAGCCATTTATATACCAAAAGGAAGTAATTCAAAGTATTATTGCAAAATTATACATTTCTTACTTATAACTGTAATATCCAAAGCCTATTCTGCAGAACAGTAGTGATGTATTAGTTGCATTTATATAGAAATAAAACAGACTTAGATGGTTAAATAAGGATTGGAAATACTGAGATTAAAAGAAAGTCCTGAAACATTTCTCAGAGACTTTAGTGTGATAATATGTTTCGGAAACACCAAAAGGAAGCTGTAGTATGCCGAGTTTCTTAAACATATTTAATAAAATTTTATATTTTTTAAAAGAAGAACACATTAAGGGATAAGTAGACCTGTGATTAAACTTTGAAATAGACTGCTATAAATACCTGTAGGCAACCCAGTTACCTATAGTAGGTACTAAGTAAAACAAAATTGAAAAAAATGAAACCTACCAAATAAGAGAGAATACATATTTAAAATATACTTCGACTTTTTCTCATCTATTTTCCTACCTTGGCTATAAATCAGTAGCCATCATCATTATTCTCTGAGTAAGAAACAAACAAAAATGATAATATTTTCCACAAAATAAATATTTTATATATGTACCAGAATATCTCAACATACACATTTAATAGTTTATTAATATCAGATCTCTATCAGCCATTTCCTAGGTCACATCTTAGCAAAGTCCACTTCTTAAAAGTCTAAAGATCATCTAGTTATCCAATATGCAAGTGCCTGGACTTATAGAGGTTAGAGTTGGAATATAATGTTTGCTTTAGGAAGAAGGTATTTCAGCTACACGTGGACAAATAAAGTGGCTAGTGGCCACATACTACACACACACATATGTACTAAAATCTATCTTAACATTTGGAACCGTATCTGAAATTTGTTCCCTCACTACATTAGGATTTCTTTATAGGAGACTGTGTTCTTTGCCCTTTTTGCTTCAATGTGTAGTTCAGTTTATCACAAAAAAAAAACATTTATTAGCTGATGGATTGAATAAGTTGTCCTTCTTTGGCAGTAGACATCTACATTATTTACAAATTTATGAAAAAAAGTTGGAACAAATAGTATTTGAAAGAGGTTTAACCTGTCTACTAACATGATCACAACTTACAGAAAAAAATTGCTTTTTGTTTTCCAGAGGCATTGCTAATTATAACTACATGATATTATTACAACTATATGATTCTATTACTATCAAAAAGCAATATAATAGCTAGCATATCATAAACTAATGCATTCGTTAACAAAGTAATGTCAATTAACCTAAGCTTTTAGGGAAGATAAAATGTTCACTTAGGAGTAATGGAAGTGTGAAGTACATGTCAGTGACCACAGTCTCCTGGCAAGAAGGGGAACTCCTATGTTCCAAGGCGGACTCGGAGAGCTGGTGGGAAGGTGGGGTGTGAGAAACAGAAGCAAAAGATAAGATCTGCAGCAAGCTTTAAAAATTTCACTGAGGTGATCGATAGATGAAAGCAACATTACGAAAGCGTAACTAAGAAAGTAAAATATATATATATATACAATATTACTTATATTTATATCTATATAAGCCTTCTTGCTCTTCAATGTACTAAATAATATGTGACATTCAACAATCCAGCTCTATTCTGAATTTGAAGAAGTTTTTGAGAAATTACAATATGATGGAAAAAACTCTTCAGAGTTACAGAACTTCAATTAGGTAATTAGCTGAATTCATTACTTTGATTGGTAGCTATTGTAATTTAACACATTTATAGATTAAAGGACAGTGATACTGAGACTAGAGCATATCTCAGTGCATGCAGATACTATTCACTTAATAAAATTGAAGGCAGTGTATGATAAACACTCTTAACAAACTAAGAATAGAAGTAAAATGCTTAATCTTTTAAAAGACATCTCTTTTTCTTAATGTAAAAAGAAAAATATCAAGACTATCATACTTACTGAGATAAATTTTAATAAGGCCAGCAGCAAAGAAAAATGTTTGCTATTACCCATTCTGTTTAGGATTTTACTGGCTTCCTAATCAGTGCAGTTAAAAACATAATGAAATAAAATCTGTAATAATTGGAAGATGGAGAGAAAACCTTGTTTATTTTTAAATAAGTGCTAGTTTACATAGAAAATTCCAAATATATTTGTATTATTAGAATAAGTAAGGTTTGGTGAAAAAAAAAGAAAGAGAAATCTGACATGCAACACACAATAGAAAATCTTTAGACTACCACATTCCATCAGAAAATGTATTTTACGTGTTTTCAATGAACAGAGTGCCAATAAAAATATGTAGAAGCCCTTCATGGAAGAATTTAAATATTTTATTGAAAACATTAAATAATACTTAAATGGAGATATTTGGAAATAACTCTCTATAATAAATGTATCAATATTTCTCAAACTGGGTTGTACAGAATTAGTGCCATTCCGGTTAATATCTTAATAGCTTTCTTTTCTCACCACATCTTTTTCACCTACTTTTCTAAAAATTTTAGATTCCAGGGTACATGTACAGTTTTATTACATAGACATATTGTATAATGGTGAGGTCTGGGTTTCTAGCATACCTATCAAAAAAAGAGTGAATATTGTACCCAGGTGGTAATTTTTAATGCTCCCCTCCCTTCCAACGTCTGGAGACCATTTTGGAGTTCCTAGTGTCTATTATCTCTCTATCTTCATGGTCACATACACCTTAATGGAGTTCTTTGTAGAATTTGATAAGTAGATTTTAACTTCAAGGACAATTGGAAGGGAAATTGAAAAGGGGGGTCAAGAACATCTGAGAAATTCCTGAAGAAAGAATAGGGAGAGGATTTTTCAAACCATATTTCAAGACATATCATGAGAGTATACATACACACACACACACACACACACACATAAACACAAACAGACACACACAACATGCATACACACCACATTAGGCAAAAGTTAGAGGCAGCATACGTAAAATTTTATCTTTTTCCTAAGCAGACTTTGCATGTAAATGTCAAAAGATGAATTATGTGATTGACAAATTGTGCAAGGAATATTGAATAGCTGTGGGAAAATAATGAATTTCTGTCTGACACAAGTTATAAAATCTAGTCTTCTATGAAACGCCATATGATGAAACTTTTAAAAGAATGCAGGAGAATTTCCTTACAAATGTGTGTAAGGAGGAAATTCTCAAGAAACAAAATTCACACATCATAAAAGATAGATTGCAAATTACATTGTGACAAAAATAGAATACCACTAAATCAAAGGATGACACAAAGAGAGTAAAAAGACATGGTACAACTGGAAGATCTTTGTTTTATCTTTGTCATCACCAAAGAATTTGTATCAATAGCATGAGATCAAGAGGTTCCATGAAGAAATGGACAACAGACATGAGTAGAAATTTTGTAGAAAAGAAAATGTTAAAAAAAACTCATAGATAATCTAAAAATATGTTCACATTCACTATTTTTAGGTAAATGCCAGTAAATAAATATTAGGAATATATTGTTATGCTCTAACCAGTTGGCTTTTTTTTTCTTCAAAAGGCATGATAGCATAAAGTACTAGTAAGAATAAGAAGCAACCAAAAAATACTTACTGCTGATGGGAATGTAAATAGGCACAATCACTTAACAAAGCTATTTACTCTGTCTAGTAGGTTGAACATTTACCTACTTTGCAATTCTACTCCTTTACAACAGTAAAAACTAATGTATGAAAGCTACAAGGGTCATCATAAGGAAAGAATCCAGCGAGGTCAGAAAGTTAACAGGGCTGAGGACCAGTTTGAGAAAATCATTGAGGTTCATTTTAATAACATTGGGTTTTACTCTAAATAAAATAGAAAGACATTGGAGGATCTGACATGAGTGAAACTGCCTGACTTAGGTTTCATAGGATCATTCAGACTGATGTGTTGATAATACATTAAGGATAGAGATAAAAAGCAAGGAGATTAGTCTTAAGAGTAATATAATCAATGTAGAAATAGCACTGATTTGTTTAAAGGTAACACCAGTGGAGGTGATAAAATAATGTCCAGTTTCTACATGCATTCTGATGTTAATCTTAAAGAATTGCTGAGGAATCTGAAATGAGGAGTAGGAGAAAGAAAAATGGTGAGTATGACCCCAAGATGTTAACATAAGTATTTATATAGTTTGGATATTTGTCTCTTTCAAATCTGAGGTTAAAATTTGATTCCTAATGTTGGAGGTGAGGGCCTGCTAGGAGGTGTTTGGGTCATGGGTGTAAACCTCTTAAGAATGGCCATTCAGGCTGGGTGCCATTGCTTATGCCTGTAATCCCAGCACTTTGGGAGGTCAAGGCTGGTGGATCATTTGAAGTCAGGAGTTCAAGACCAGCCTGGCCAACATGGTGAAACCCTGACTCTATCATGAGATAACATAGACATGATTTAAACAGCAGTGACGGCTGCAATCCCAGCACTTTGGGAGGCCGAGATGGACGGATCAAAAGGTCAGGAGGTCAAGACTGTCCTGGCTAACATGATGAAACCCTGTCTCTATTAAAAATACAAAAAATTAGCCAGGAGTAGGGGTTCGCACCTGTAGTCCCAGCTACTCAGGAGGTTGAGGCAGGAGAATCGCTTGAACTTGGGACGTGGAGGTTGCAGTGAGCCGAGATCGAGCCACTGCACTCCAGCCTAGGTGACGGAGCGAGACTCCATCTCCAAAAAAAAAAAAGAATTCCTCAATGAGAGTAATGAGTGAATTCTAGCTATATTAGTTCACTCAAGAGTTGCTTGCTTAGGAGTGTGTCACCTCCCTCTCTTTTGGTCTCTCTTTTGCTATGTGACACATTTGCTCTGTCTTCATCTTCTGCCATGATTGTAAGCTTCCTTAGGTAATTCCCAGAAAAAGACACTAGCACCGTGCTTCTTTTACAGCCTTAGAACAATGAGCCAAGCAAACCTCATTTCTTTATATTATCCAGGCTCAAGTATTCCTTTATAGCAATGCAAATGAACTAAGACAAGTATTTAGAAAAACAGAGAATTCTGCAGACACGCTTGTTGGTGCTGGTGGTGGTGGGAAGAGCAGAAGATAACCAGTTCAGTTTGTGATACTTAAGTTTGAGAGGCTTCACAGATCCTCAAATGTATATGTAGAGAAAGTAGTTCCATTTACAAGTATGGAAGTATAGAGAGAGGTCAAGCCCCAAGTAGCAGGTACTGAAAGCCATGAATGGGAGCACTGAGGAAGTGTACACAGATAGAAAGAAGAGCTTGAGAGTACTCCACCACTGCGAGCAGTGCTTCTCTACCAAAGGTGATTTTGTCCTGAATATTTGGTTGTTCCAATGGGAAACGAAGGTGCTATTGTATCTAATGGGTAGAGGTCAGAAATTCTGCCTAACATTCTACAGTGTATATGGCAACCCCCACAATAAAGAATTACCCACCCAGACTCTCAGTGGTGCCAAATTTAGGAAATCTTGTTAAGAAAACCGGCTTTGGAGTTGGGGCAAACCTTACAAAGAAAATGAGATTGATATAGCCTGAGGATCAAGAAGAAATGAGATTGTGGTGTCCTGAAAGACAAGTAAAGGAAATGTTTGAAGGATGAGGAAGTAATCTCAACTATGGGAAATTATCTAATAGTTCAAGCATTATTGAGACCAAGGTATTTAATAATCTGTAGATTATTATTAGAATTCAGGAAATGGTCTAGTAGATTTGAGAGAGAATATATATAAAGAAATTTGAGACAGTGGATAGAGACAGTTCTTCAACAAATTTTGGGATAAAACAGAGAAAAGGAATTCTATATGGAGATCAAGAGAGTTTTGCTAGTTTTTTTTTTTTTTTGAGTTTAAAGACAGAGAAAATAGCACCATTCTTTCCTGCTGATAAAAATGATCTAGGGCCGTGAAACAAATTGATAAGGTGAAAAAGAGAATGGAGGACCCTTAGAGCAATGCCCTTGAGTAGCTAAGAAAAGATGTAATATAGTTATTGATATACTCCAATGTTTTTTGAAAGGTGAAAGATGAAAGAACAAGCATTCTCAATCGTAAACATGCATACCTGTATGAATTTTATTTTGACATCATTTATTTTAAAGTCACATCAGCTATGTGACTTTAACCAAATAATTTAGTCTTTCTATTTCAGTTTTCATCTGTGTAATCTTTCCTTCATATGAAGCTGTTTTAAGATTTAAACAAGATTATGTATGCTTAATACCTAATGCATCGCTTTGACACATATTAGGCTCTCAAATAATGACAACTATTACTATCGTTATTATTTAATGATGAAGTCAGCTTCTTCATTTTTGGGATATTTCTGACTGTCATCATCATTTAAAGCTTTAAATGTTATGTCTGTAGCTGTGTAGCAACACCTTAAGAGACATACCTCCTGCTCAAAAATGCTGATATCCAATTATAGACATTAGGCAAATTAACTCAAAAATACCTATACATTTTACATAATTAGCCATCTGTAATTTTTATTTACTTTGATCATTTTGTTTCTTGCACAGATATTAAATTACAATAATAAAAACCTAATTTTTAAAGATTATTGACTTTACCTTGATTTATATTTGGGCATTAGAATATGTGTTTTAAATTTAAATATATTCCATTTGATTTAATTCAGTTTTACTTCATTTTAATATTTATGGATGTATGCTATCACTTATCAGTGTTTCTCATATAATTTAAAGCTGAGAGCAAATGATTGTTTTCCAAGACCAAAAGCAATTCTTCACATGTTTAGTGGTGAACACCATTGCTAATGCTCCATGCTAATTGCACATAAAATTAGCATCATTCTTAATTTAAATGTCCAAAGCATATGATTTTCTGTTTTTCTCTTTTTACTGCAATATTAATTGGCCTCCATAATTGTTATAAGATGCATATTTTAGGGTATTTGGATCTTTAAATCATTACAAACTGTTTAAGACCCAAAGGCTTAGAATCCTAAATCCTGAAAGCTAAGGTGACTTTAAATACACACATACGCGCTCACACACACACACACACACACATGCACGCACACACACGCACACACATACACAGACCAGGAAAAAAGTATCTTTTCAGTTTCCAAGCAGAACTATCCCTAAAGTCTCCCCGATCCCCCCAAAGATTATATAAATGAAGTAGAAACATTATTGTTCTCATGATAATGCATATTTTAGAGTGAAAATTATTTACTGAAGAAACTCAAGACATTGAACTTCCCAGGGTGATGGTCCAATTAAAGAGCTTCCATAATTAGGTCTAAAACAAAACCTGCTGGCAGAGCTTAAAGCTGTAGTTGTAGCACAGCAAGCACAGTGAACAGGGAAAACCCTTCACTGGCCTCACTGGAGAAAAGAACCTGCCAAGAGACTGGTCTGCAGGAGATAAACAAAACGTATTATAACGTGATCCAAAGTTAGTGAACTTTCAAGCATGCACACAAGGAACAAAATTCAAATGCACACTTCAGTGATTTATATAGCTATAACTTAATTATTTGGGAGGAATTTCCATTTGTGTTATATGTTCTGTTATCGATGTAACTCAATTGGATTGCCTTCTTATATTTGCATTTTAATTCACTAAGAGGATTTAATTTGAACTCTTCTCCTACAAGGCTATTCCAAATGGAAATTTATTTCTAAGTTACTATTTGAGCTTCATTCCATTCACTACAATCAAACTTGTCAGAGTATGCTATGGTGCATGCAATCACTAAAATACAGAGTGTATGATTAGTATGGAATCAAATTCTACTTAATATTTTAAACAACCTTGTCAGCTCTGCCTGATGACACCAAATACAAAAGCAGTGCTTCTTGCTGATGAGGTTGCAAACATCAGGAACATCATGGTTCTTTTAAAAATTGATTAGATAAATATAATAATCCATAAAAAAGTTAATACATATTACAGTAAGATACCCATATGGAAAAGCAAAGAAAATTAGGTGAAATATGATGTATATGTATATTGATAATCTGGTTCATTAATTATTTTTTTAATTTGTTTTTTTCTTTGGAATTTTCTTATATAAAGGAAATAATAGTGATTTTTGTGTAACCTAAAGCTAAGCCTATTAAGCTCCCAATGTTGTTTTCTTTCTAACACTTGAATGGAGATATCTATATAAATATAATGTCGGCATCTATGTATTTATATATTTATCTGTAAATCTATGCATATATTTGTCTATCCATCTGAAGAATATTTCCCTTTTAACTGAAACATCCATGTCACTTTGGAATGAGTCTATTCCAACAGAAGGATCAAATATAAAATTTCCTTTCTAGAGTAAATTCCTTAATACCGTACTAACTGATCACTACATCTATAGCTAAAATAGCCTTTTTATAACATACTTTTATGTCTTACTCATTTTTAAGTTTTATAATAGTTTTAGATTTACAGAAAAGTTGCAAAGATGGTACACATACTATGTATTAGTTTTCATATACCCTATTGTTAACATCTCATGTTAGTATGATACATTTGTCACAACTAATAAACCAATGCCAATAGCTTATTACTAACTGAGCCACACCTTATTTTGAGTTTCTGCGTTTTACCTAATGTCTTTTTTCTTTCTTTTCCTTTTTCTTTTTTGTGAGAGGGAGTCTTGCACTGTTGCGCAGTTGTGGAGTACGGGATCTGGGCTCACCGCAACCTCCGTCTCCCAGGTTCAAGCCATTCTCCTGCCTCAGCCTCCCGAGTAGTTGGGACTACAGATGCACACCACCATGCCCCGGCTAATTTGTGTATTTTTAGTATGGACCAGGTTTCACCATGCAGGCCAGGCTGGTCTTGAACTCCTGACTTCATGTGATCTGCCCACCACGGCCTCCCAAACCACTGAGATTACAGGCATGAGCCACCACGCCTGGCCCTAACATCCTTTTCTTTCCTAAGATCCCATTCAGGACATAACATGGCATTTAGTTATCATGTTTCTATAGGCTCTTCTTAACTATGATTTCACTTGTTTTCTTATTTTTATTTCTTCAAAATTTTATAACTATTCTTATCCGGGAATTCGTTTCTAAATTGAGTTCTTATTTGTCTTTAGTTCACATTCTCTAACTTAACATAAAAATACTGCTTTTCAAAAAATGTCCATCAAGTTCAACATCAAGAAGCATTTCACAAGAAGCTGTCTTCACAACAGGCAAAAGTGGATTTTAAATCTACAATTATTCTTTCATGCTTGATTTTTTAAAAAGTATGGCCAATAACAAAAGCTGTTAAGATTTATTTGTAGTACAGAATTATACAAAGGCTCTATTACTATAAGAAAATAAACAGCACTTTGGGAGGCCGAGGCAGGTGGATCACGAGGTCAAGAGATCGAGACCATCCTGGCTGGTGAAACACCGTCTCTACTAAAAAAATAAAATATATATAAAAATTAGCTAGGTGTGGTGGCGCGCCTGTAGTCCCAGCTACTTGGGAGGCTGAGGCAGGAGCATTGCTTGAACCCAGGAGGCAGAGGTTGCAGTGAGTCGAGATCACGCCACTGCACTCCAGCCTGGCGCCTGGAGACAGAGCGAGACTCTGTCTCAAAAAAACGAGAGAGGAAAAAAAAAGAAAATACAAAATAGAGTGATAAATCCTTATAAAAGTCACATTTTATATACTGTGTAAGTAATAGTTCTCCTTGAGATTAGTTCACTGTCTTTACTTTGAAGAGGCTTTCCAGAAACATTTTTTGTTTGTATCAGTTCCTTAGTTTTTCTATTTCTTATTCATTTATATCTATAAAATTAACGTTTGGGCCAGGGCGGTGGCTCACGCCTGTAATCCCAGCACTTTGGGAGGCCAAGAGGGGCCTATCAAGAGGTCAGGAGTTCGAGACCAGCCTGACCAACATAGTGAAACCTCGTGTCTACTAAAAATACAAAAAATTAGTTGGGCATGGTGGCGGGCACCTGCAATCCCAGCTACTTGGGAGGCTAAGGCAGGAGAATTGCTTGAACCCAGGAGGCACAGGTTGCAGTGAGCTGAGACCGCCCCACTGCACTCCAGCCTAGGCAACAGAGCCAGACTCTGCCTCAAAAATAAAAATTAATTAATTAATTAATTAATGTTTGAAATATGTAGATTACTTAGGCAAATAAGACATTTATACCTAGCCAACCAGTCCATCTTTACTTACACCACAACCTGAGTTACATTGAATCTGGCCGATCACTAGTCAATATTTAGTGAAATTTGATATCTACAACTAATAAATAAATACATTAATATGGAAGTTATTTGAACCTTCCCATGTTAGGTGAGTTGGTGAATAAATTAGACTATTCCAAGTTGGTTGACCAAATCTTCCCTCTGAATATCTCAACTAGTCTGTCACTGAAAAATTGTTAAATACAATAAAAAATAAACTGAGAAAAAAATCCACCATTTGCATTTTTTAGTGTGATAATTATTGTGACACCCTAAGTTCCTTTTATGTCTTGAATTTGGACCTTTAGTATATTTATATCTATCATTATATCTGATATATTTGTGATTCTAGTGGGTCCTCAAATTTTAGTATATCGACATAATGCTTTATTGAAAATGTACTTATCTGCATATTAATGGGTCTAAAAAACACCCATTGATTTAATTAAAAGTTTTAAAGATTATGTATATATGCATTTATACATTATAAAAATAGATTTTCAAAATAAACATGCTTAGAGTGTCCATTGTCAATAATAAATTTTCATCTTTATAGTTCATACCCCAAAAAAGATATTTGTGTTACTCTTACACAGATAAAGTTACTTTATAATGTCTTCTAAATATGATATGAAATGTTCCAAAGTGCATGTGATTCATCACTATACTTTCTGTTTTTTTGGGTCAGGCATTATTAACCTGCATTTCAGTAAGAAGGGATCACACAAACCATTTTTCAATGAATGTAACATTTATAATTCTAAAAGAATTTTATACGCTATAGTGATTTCAGTGGATAAATTCTTCAGAAACACCAGATTTAGTAGGCAACCTGAAAGGAGTATACATAAAACAAGCAAGCAGGCAATCAAACAAAATGATGTTGGATTACTCCAGCCAAACCTTCTTGAGGAAAATTACTGCAAGGTCAAAACCAAAATCTTTCACATGTGTGTGCCATTTACCATGTGATCATAGCTCTGTGGCCCACAGAGTTCTAGTATTCAAAAGTTATTTTGAAAATATGCCCAAAAACACAGTAGCTAAATGTTATCTGTTTAGAATTATCAACAAATCTGGGAGTGTTGAGTAACTGAAATGAAACTCATACAAAGATTTTTCCCACTAAAAGTCAATGTACCTGGGTGCAGTGGCTTATGTCTGTAATTCGAGCACTTTGATGACTCGAGCCTGTAATCCAGGCTGAGTCAGGAGTTCAGGACCAGCCTGGGCAACATAGAGAGACCCTCCGCACCAACTCTCCAAAATATAAAAATATTTTTTAAAAATGTAGCCAGGTGTGGTGGTTCACAATCCTAGAGATCAAGACTAGCATGGGCAACATAGAGAAACCAGAATGCACAATAAATCTAAAAAATAAAAAAAAATTATATCTGTGTGTTGTTGCATGTCTGTGATTCCAGCTACTTGAAGAGCTGATGTGGATCAGCCCCTTGCGGATTGCTAGAGCCCAGCAGGTAGAGACTACAGTGAGCTATGATCATGCCCCTACTCTCCAGCTGGGGCAACAGAGCAAGACTCTGTCTCTCAAAAAGTAAAAAATAAAAAATGTCAGTGTAGATTCAGTCAATTTGTCTATGTATTTGTATCTACATGTGTGTATATATATATATATATATATACACACACATATACATATATACATGTATATATATATACATATAGATACAAATATATATATAACAGACTTCTGAAAAAATATTTTTGTAGATATACATATAGATACAAATATATATATATATATATATATATAACAGAGTCCTGAAAAAATATTTTTGTTCCCAGTAGAAATGCTACCTTATGATTTTACTTAATTTGTAACTCAGTTTCAATACTATGCTCAGTTTGACATCTGCTACTAAGATAAAACATGTGGAGTATGCCTGAAATAGAAGTTTGACTATTCTGCCTTTTAGTGGTAAGACTTGAATGAAAAACAGATATATAACCACATTAATAAAATTAGTTTTATTTTTCCACTAAATGAAGGAAATTTTTAATTACTAGTAACTTTGGTTTTTGCTAACAGTTTAGAACTTCCTAAAGAATATTAGATAATCAGGATTATAACAGAATAATATATTTTGTTTGGAATCATAGATATTCAAGAGATAAGATATTTTGAAGAAATATTTACGTATTTGAGAAGGCCAAGTGCTTCCTAGAACAACATACTGGGCTTAATGTTTTTTTTAAGGAAGATTTTACACATTGAAGAAAAATCAGTTTACATGAAAAATATAACAGTAAAGTCACAGAGTTCTTAATATAAAACAGAGATCACTGGGGCCTTTTGAGCCAGAGAGAAACATGTGTGCTTCCTCTCTGAGACAGTATGATCTGTAACCTCTCAGAAATCTCGATTTCAGCTTGGTTCTACCTTAAAAGCTCTTCTAAACTTTTATCAAAATAACTTAATAGTGTCTAGAAATGTGTCTGAAGTACAATAATTGTTCAATACACAATTATTATTATTCTATGGCATCTCTCTTCATTGATTCTGTACCATCAAGCTATGATTCTTTTAAGATAACAGTCAAAAGACGTAAAGAAATGTTACAACAGAGGAATTACTACCAGAAAAAAAAAAAAAATTAAAACGGCACACTCGCTAATAAGTAAATGTAAATAAAAATTCAAAATGTATTTTTACTCTTAACAAAATTATAGCACCCAGAACTATAGTTAAATAATATCTCAACCATTACTAGATGAAGGTATTGATATAATCCTCATAAAGAATAATATGACAATAGCTATTCCTATCACTGAAAAGTGATCATATGATTTTTACCAAGTAATTCAACTTCTGAGGAAATGTTATAATAAGAAAAGCATAATTTAATTTCAAATATACATTTCAAAAGCTTGTAGATCACTAGACATTAATATAAAAACTACTTGCTAAATAAGCAAATTTTGCTAAAATTTGGCTTCATGTAATCTCAATAAATCACATGTGCTGCTATTAAATTTAGATTTCATATAGAAAAAAATCAACTAATTACAAACAGGTCATTATGGAGGAATCCATTAATTTAGTATGAAATCAGGAATGAATAACACTATCAATATGAAGTTATATCATTAGAAATACAGTTTTGTTTCTTTTTCCAGAATGCTCCAATGGAGGTTTTCAACTGAATTATTAGGATATATATTATACTCTTTGTCTCTGATAAAAAAAAAAAAGAAAAAATTTTAATTGGAAAAAGTTTTTAAATTAGCAGGTTTTATATTTTAAGCAGGATGTTTAAAAATCATATAACAACATCCCAATCAAAAATAACTTGAGATAGTTTTTATTTTCAAATATGCGAGGTATATAAATGTGGGACCCGGTTCTTGGTGTGAAGTTGCTAACTGTAAACATCCTGTCTGTTTAACAGTTTCTGCAGACTGATATGCTTTAACTTTGTGCCAGTTTTAAAAGTCTGAAAGGTTCTGAAGTAGAGCAAACAATAATGGTTAAGTCCATTGCAGTTGAACTAAACAGCGCAATTCTAGGATCTGACCTGCCGTATTCTAATGACCACCACAGATTGAATTTCAGCCTGCTGTTGCTTTACAGAAGTCTCTTGTATACTCGGCATTTGTCACATTCTGTTTTCTGGATCAAGAGCCCAGTGGTAAGATCTAAAAACTGGGGCAGTAACAGTAAAACCCTGAGTATCACACAGCCGGGTTTCCATGGTGTCCATTTATAAATCAAATCCTTTTAAGGCCAATAATAAATAGGACACAGCAATTTTAAAAGCAACAGTGTGGCCTCTCCAAGTATTTAAAAAATTCTGAATTTTGCAACTTCAAAAGGTTATTTTGCACTTCAAAATAACTTTATTTGCTCTACCTGAAGACTATTTTTGAGGCAAAACAGTGGCACCAGAAGGCCAGAATCAGAATATCCTTAATGCCTTCTTGAGCTCCCTCTGCTGATTTTTAGACAGTTTTTAACTTAAGCGAGATGTTCAGCAAAACACATATAATTAACTAGAAGTCCAGTAGAGTGCTAGCATCTGGAGCAGGTTTCACAGCTGGGCACACAGTCCTACTACAGACGTTATCAATTAAGTCGTACTATTTGTGCACAGACGGAAACAAACTGAATGAAAGCCCTTCGACTTTCTCAGGCCTCAGGACATGTAGAGAAATAGGGCACTAACTGAAAGAAAATAAACAGTTGCAGAGGGTATTAATTTGAAATTGTTGTTGTTGTGAATTGCAAATAAGTAGACTTTACACGCCAAGCATTTTCTAGAAACTTTCTCTTCAGGTTTTAATTATTTTTACCCCAATTAATTATAGCTTTATGAGAATTCTCACCAAGGAAATAATTCAGGAAAATCTTTGGCACAATTCATGTATTTCTTTCAAGTCTTATTTTCTTTGTAAGTGCACTAAATTTTGATATTCTGTCAAGGGATTGAGATGTCGTGTGCACTTAATTTTTGCACTTATTTTCTAAAGGTGTAGATGTATTTTTATTACTATTATTTTCTTTTGATTTTTACCTACATAGTCCAACAATGTCACACTATTTGAATAAAGAAAATGCAATTACATAATAACAAACCATCACTGTGTTTCTCAAGCATGTGCACAAACCCAAAAGGCGTTCTAAGCATTTCTCTTTCCCTAATAATGCCATAGTGTCTCAGATAATGAATCATTGATATAAATACCAGCTCACTCAGTCATTGCCTTAAAGGAACATACATTTTAGAACACTTAAATTTTCGATGAAAAAATGTGGAGTTCTAAACAAATAAACTGCACAATGCTAAAAGCATTTAAACTTATACTCAGAAATCAGCTTTAAGTCCCAGAATTTAGTTGCAAAAACTCTGTATAGTATGTTTAAAAATGGAAAGAAAAGAAAATAACCTAATTAACATATTTTAAATACATTGTAGTGCCAAATAAAAATGAAAGCTAATTTTCATTAACAAGAAAACCACAGAAAGTATTTTTTTTTTTTCATGATATGTGCCTTCTGGTTTTTGCCAACAATTTGGCATTTAAGACTGAATAGAATTTTACAAACTGAAGTTCATTCTAGAGGATTTTAAGGTATTATATCGAATCAGTACTTGATAAACATAAAGTTCTGGTTTATGAGTAGATGTTCAGTAGTCAACATTCTCCCACCTGGAATTTATTGACTTCTTACTGGATGATAAGCTCTTTCTTAAAGTCCCTGGGGCTTACTAACATCATGTTTTCTCATTTATAATTATGGATAAAACATTCACACATTTTAGAATGATAACAAATATTAACTTTAATCAGAAACTACTTAATGAGTTCCTCAGAATGACATGAAGTTGGAACATATGATAACTCCTATCTTAGGTAGCACTCTTACTCCTTAGTAATACTTAACGTGTTTTACTTTTTATCTGAACACTTATCAAAGCCAGACATTATATTTTACTTTGGCCTTATTAGTTTGCTTTTTGTCTATCTTGCCACTGAGAGGGTAGGGCAGGTATTCTGTCTCTCTCTACCGAACCCCAGCACCTAGTAGGTATTTAATGTATTTATTCTAGTAATTTATTTCTCTTAAAATAACTATAATCTTTTTTTTTTTGTTTGTTTAGACTGAGTTTGCTTTTGTTGCCCAGGCTAGAGTGCAGTGGAGTGATCTTGGCTCACTGCAACCTCTGCCTCCTGGTTTCAAAGGATTCTCCTGTATGAGCCTCCCAAATAGCTGGGATTACAGGTGCCCGCCAGGACACCCGACTAATTTTTTGTATTTTTAGTAGAGATGGGGTTTCACTATGTTGAACAGACTGGTCTTGAACTCCTGACCTCAGGTGATCCGGCCACCTTGGCCTCCCAAAGTGCTGGGATTACAGGCTTTTGTCACCGCATCTAGCTAAAATGTTGTAATCTTAATAATACTGTTAAAAGCATTGTTTACAAAATAATAAATAATTGAATTTATCTATGAGTTAGTTATTTTTATTTAGCTTTCGTCAAGATGAAATTGTTTTAGTTCTATGTAGAAGATATAAGTGTATTGGCTTTTCCTGTATATTTAATGTTAGTAAAAACTAATTGCCCAATAATTTACTAATCTTTAGACTACATAAACGAGAAAAAATTCTCCATAGCACATAACTCTTCTTTTGAAGATCTTTTGAACATGAGATTTTTTTTTAAATGTTGAATTTTTTTGTAAAGTAAATCTAAAACACATTTGTTGCACTTTTCCTAAATAGCACGTGTAATTATTATATTATCTGTTAAGAAGCATGAATATAATATTAAATACAAGTTTCTGATTTGCATGAAAATAGTCCATGTTGCATGCAATAAGGTCATAATAAACTATCCTTTGTGTGATTCTCAGTTAGGCAGAGACCAAAGTTAAGAATGGGAAATCATAGCAGATTACCAAACTCCAATGACAAAAACCACTAACTAAATCCATCAGCATAAAGCTACTATAGTTCTACATTACTACATTATAGAGTAAAAGCAAGTATAAAATGAGAATGAAATCCAATGAGAATCAATTAATTTATGTATATATGAAGTAATTTTAAACTTCTTAAACTATGCATTTTTTTACACAGAAGTGTCTAGGCTTCTTCCTATAAAAGGATTAATTAGGAAGAACAGCCTACGACACATTAAAAAAATCCAAAAGCAACTCCAAAGTGTGTACTACACAGTTTAGGTCATAAATTTAGGGTCAGAAGAAGGGTTCAGTGGCATTCAAGCTATAAAGACTAAGGTTTAAGTAAAACTTTAAGCAAGTGCATTAGGCAGAATGCTGCATGAATCCCAATGATATACTCTTGTATAATCACCTCACCTTCTATATAGGCAGGACCTGTATCTTGCTTTTGGCCAATAGAACATGGCAAAGGTAATGTGCTACTGCTCTTGTGGTCACGTTATATGGCAAAAAGGAAGGGATTTAAAGATGTAGTTAAAGTCAAATCAGTTGACTTCGTGTATATCAAAGGGAGATTAGTCTAGCTGGGCCTCACTGGATAAGTGAGCCTTTAAAAGCGGGGTTAGAGGTCAGAAAGAAACAGTCAGATTAAGTCTTCTGCTGGCCTTGAAGAGAAAGTCTCCATGAGATCTGAGCTGCAAAGAAACAAATCCAGCCAATGATCCTGAGCCTCAAATAAAAACCCAGGTGGAAACCTTGATGGTGAGGTCCTGAGCAGAGGAGCCAGCTAACCTGTACGCAGACCCATAGTTCACGTAAACTGTGAGATAATAAATGTTTATGTGGCTAAGTCTGTGATAATTTGTATGTCACAACGGAAAACATATGTATGTTTTAAAAAAGGGAAGAGTTTGGTGAGATCCAGGGTGACATTGACATGACGTTTACTGCAACAAAATCTATAGCAACTCTGAGAATCACACAGGAGCACAATATGCTCTCACACTATAAGCACATTTGACAGGATGCAGAGGAGTGGGACGCAAACAGGGATTCTTAAAAGTCCAAGAGTCCAGACAGGACACTGTGTTTATACAGAGGTAAGGAACTACACTATGCTTTATATTTTAACTCATCTTTGTTTCTCATACGTGCATTTCACATTTCAGAAAATGGAAAAGCAGATTGACTACTTACAGGGTGTAGAAGCAATTAGAAGAATCTTTAAAGCAGCAGAGTGTCAACTTAATGTAAAAATTAGAGATCTAGTGATGATTTCTGAACACAGTGGCAATTTAAAGCATATTTTAATCAAGAGAATTCCAGAGAAAATATGAAATCTGTAAGAGCATAAAGACTAGGATCTGATCATGCAGTTGACTTCAGACAAAACGATCTGAGTCTCAGCTTTGTGGGCAACATCTTAAAACATGGTTTCAGAAGACATGCAAACATGAAAAAATGTTCACTGATCATCAGAGACATGCAAATCAAGCCACAATAAGACACTATCTCACACTAGTCAGAATGGTTATTATTAAGTCAAAAAACAACAGATACTGGTGAGGCTGCAGAGAAAAGTGAAGTCTTATATGCTATTGGTCGCAATATAGATTACTTCAGTTACTGTGGAAAGCAGTTTGGAGATTTCTCAAAGAACTTAAAACTGAACTACAATTTGACCCAATAATATAATTACTGGTTATATAGCCACAAGAAAATTAATCATTCTACAAAAAAACATGTGTACTGGAACGCTCATTGCTGCACCATTCACTATAGCAAAAACATGAATTCAACCTAGGTGTTCATCAATGGTAGATTGGATAAAGAAAATGTGGTACACTTATACCATGTAATTCTATGCAGCCATAAAAAGGATAAGATAATGTCCTGTGCAGCAATGTGGATGTAACTGAACACCATTATCCAAAGCAGATTAACACAGGAACAGAAAACTAAGTACCATGTTCTCACTTATCAGTGGGAGTTAAATACTGTATACACATGGACATAAGGATGACAATAACAAACACTGGAGACTAAAAGAGTGGAGAGGTAAGAGGGAGGCAAGGGCTGAAAAAGTAATTATTGGGTATTATGCTCAGTACGTGGGTAACGGACTCACTCATACCCCAAACCTCAGCATCTATGGAACAAACATGCACATATATCCCCTGAATCTAAAATGAAAGTTGAAAAATTAATTAACTTTTTTTTTGAAAAAAGATGGTTTTCCTATATCTACATTGCATATAAAATGAAACCGTGTTTATAAATGCTTAAGACTATTCATGGCATACTATGAATCACCAGAAATTTTATCTCATTAATTATTATTACAGCAGGAAGAAACAGGAATAAGAGACACTAGTGTAAAGAAGGTCAAAATAACTCTGTCTCAGTTTGGACAGTCTGGGTCAAGGTAAAAATGGTAAGAGAAAAAAATAAAGAATTGGGAATCTGATAAAGCTACATGATAAAGCAAGGGATGTTAAAACTTGTGAACCTGCTGCATATTGTATAGGAAGAACGATGTAACTTTTAAATATCTGTAGATTTTTAAACCAGAGTAAATTGAAAGAGAATTTGCCATTAACTGAATGGCAGAAAAAAATAGACCAGGGGATCATGTTAGGGATGAGCTCATGAGTTCGTGGGGTTTGTGCTGTCACCACGAAGTCAGAGTTAAAATGTCCAGCAGACTTTGTAAATACATTAATGGACTTCAAATCTGGGTCAGAGCTACAGATTTGGAGAATATCTGTGAAGAGATGATAATTGTAGCTGTTAGAGTGAATGGACTTCCCAGGACTCCACAGAGAATGAGGAACAATGAGTTTGACAAATACTATACACAATTTCATAAAAATTTCAAGATTAAAAACTTCAATGCCAGACTTCATGTCAAAAGTGAAACATTAATTATTGCTAACCAACATGTAAAATATTAAATAAAAGGCCCTATATGCTTTCCACTTTAAACTTAAACTTACTTAACAAAATAAAACTTTTCTATCTCCTTTGGGATCCATTTAATAAAGACAACAAAAACTTGTATAATGGGGATTCAGTAGGGAGTCTGATGCAACTTTCTGGCTCATCTGGAAGCTGTGTTATAATTACTGCAAACAGCAGTCACCTCTTCTCTTTCTGTCACCCTAAATGCTATATAAAAACAAAGAGCAACAGCCAGTGGCCAATATTTCCCTTTACCTAAAATATAATTAGATAGAAACAATAGAATAAAGTATTGAATGTTTCCAAAGCCTTCAAGAGCCCACCTTAGATTACTTCCTTGGTACTGTGCCTCAAATCCAGATATTTGTTATGATTATTTTATTTAATCTTGATTTAATCTCATAAACTATTCAAAAGTTTAGTAGGTAACTCATCTTAAGGATTACACGTGAGTAGCAGTTGATACCACAAATGCCGATTGCTTAAAATGGTCTAAATTTCACCAAGTGTTTCAATTTGATCTCCTACTGGACTTTTAAGGGAAACAAGAAAAACAACTTGAATTCCTGGGAGACATTAACTACTCTGTTCTATTGTTTCTTACAGTGTTTGAGGCACCAAGGGAAACATTGGGTGGTGCTAATATTTTGAATATTCTATGAGCTCCATTAATGTAGCATCTTTATAACATTAAATACAGAGGCAAAACTCCTTAAGGTCTTTGGTATTATGCCTTCTAAAGTGTGTATACTGAAGAATATAGGCTATAAAATAATTTCAATGTCTTAATTAAAGAACAGTCTTGGGGAAATAACAAGAGGCATTTACATATAGTAAAGAGATTATCAGAATTTAAAAGCTTAGTTTTGAAAATGACATAGCTAATTGAACTTTTGACTTAAATAGCAGTACTAGACATGTACAGTGTAGCTTGTAAACTTGGTTTGTTTCCCTGTCACCTATTCCTAGTTGTGTGACCACAAGATACAGTGGTATGGAAATTTGCTGTGAGTTTCTGCTTTCTCAAATTAATGTGAATAATTAAGAAATGAATAATATCCTTATTTTCAAAGCCATGTAAATATTACATGACTTAATATGGGTAAAATGGCCTGATATCAATAAATACATATGAATACCTGTTAATACTTTGAACGGTTTCTATGTCTATCTTATTCCTCTTCCCAGGTGAAAAAGCAAATCCAGGATCAAAGACCAAATGGCAAAATATCAATAGGCACTCCATTATGAAGCAACAAGTATTTTTTACTAGTAGCAACTCACTGGCTCTTTTTATTTAGAAATATGAAGGCCTAGACTCCTTAAACCTACGTGAGGCAGCTCAGAGTCTGATTGACAGTAGAGTCACAGTCATTGGTGGGGCTTTGAGAAAAGGGGAATGTAACTACAGAGGGCAGGTAGGCATTTGTGTTTTCATGTAAGGACCTCTAATTTTAGGGTTTTAGAAGTTTTAAAAAAATAATAACTCAAGAGACAGTAAAATAATATCTAATATGTTTTGTGGAGGTGGTCCAACTAACAAAGGTAAATTACTTCCATTTCATCATCATCTTTGGGGAATACAGTTCAGGTGTGTATGTTCTAATTGCTACTGTGTGTATGTCTTAATTGCTACCTTGGTGCTATATTAACAGAGAAAATACACCAGTAAAGTAAGTTCTCTATTACAATATATGTTTAAGTACAATTTAATGAAGAAGTATTTTTAAATCGTTTGCTTTAGAATTGTTAATTGTGTGATGAACTAGTTATGAGTTTAAATAATATTTTATGTATTGACCTGCAACTGAACTCAACTAAACAGCCACTTTGCTTTAGAGATTTACATAATTTGACACCAAAAGCCACATTAAATTAATATTAATTACTTGATTTTAAACCAAGAAAGTTCAGAATAAAATTGTTCTCCTATTTCACCACATCTATGCATGAAAACCTTAATAAACAAGGAATAAAAATATGTTATGTGCAGGGATATCCAGGCTTTGTTCCACAAAGGGGTATGGCTTACTACCTGAAGATTTGTAGGAAGTCAACCTGATGTTTTACTTTTATAGGCAGTAATTTTCAATCCTTCATCAGAACTCATATTTTCTCATAATTAATGTGATGCTATAAACTCTTCATTATGTACACAACCATTTTGTTTTTTATTCCTGGAAAATTTTCATTTTCAATTGTTCCTTGCCTTGTCAATCAGAATGAGAGGTTCTAAATGTCATTTTCATGCCAAAGAAACTGGTGTGTGCGCAAGCATTCTAGCCAAAATAAAAAAATAACAGTAATTAGAAGACAAATTTGCCCCTAAAAGTTATATATTGTATTACAGCTTATTATCTAAATTATTTTTTATTAAGTAGCATGTCTTGAACTTGCATGTTCTAGGTCATGCCTCTTGCATGTTCGCTGTAGAGTAGAATTTACATATAGATGTATATATACATATATGTGTTAATATATATGTACATACATATATTCATATACACATACACATTCTAATTGTCCCAAATACTTAAACTATTATTTAATTCATACCCTTTCAGAAAACCCATTGGAACTCTGAGTTTATCAAAATATTATCCCATCCATTATAATAATATCAATTCCTCAATACTAAGGTGATTTAAAAAACAAAGGGACCAATTGCTTTGCTGCATGGTTACTGATTTAATTGGAAAATTAGGATATTTCCACAAGCGATTCTACAGCTAACCTTAAGTAGACTATACTCAAAAGACATTGGAGGTGTTGAAGCAGAAAGTGATTGCGTCTGTTTGCTAAAGGATAATTGGTCACTTGACTGTTAGAATGATGTTAACAATAGGAAATATTTTTTCTAGCTTATTATTTCACAAGAGTCTTTGGAGCTTCATAGTATGTTAAGTAGTAAAAAATATGAGAGATAATATGGCAATTTTGGGCAAATATGAAGGACTAATAGATGGCATTCAAGACCTTTAGGTGTCATTAATAAATGGGCTTTCACTATTATTTTTTAAATGGTATTATTCAAAGAAAATTATCAATAAATTAGTGGCAAATAACTTCTTAAATATCATTTTAAAAGGTATTTTAAAATTTTTTTCAAACTTTTTAGAGTATTTCAGATTTATTAAGACTTGTATTTCTCTATCGTCCATGTTAGTAAATAGAAAACCAAAAAAAAAAAAAAGAAAAGAAAGAAAGAAAGAGGAAAGAAAAATAAAGCAATATATAGCCTTGATAATGGAAATTCCAAATTGATCCACCCTTATCTTAAATCTCACAAAGCATAAGCAGGAATTCATCTTATTTGTAAGGAGAAACAATCTATTTATAAATTTCATTTTTGACTCAATTTCTTTTTGTTTGCTTGATGAACCTTAAGAGTTTGAGAAACAATTAAGAAAGATAAATCTAGTAGGTCATGTAATATGTAATTACATTATTTTAATAATTTTCTGTAGACTTTATGAAGTTCATCATTTTTGCAAACAGTGCTGCATATATTTGCAGTGTGTCTGTAATGAAATGAGTTAATGTCTTAACAAGCAATCCAGTGTTGTGTTACTGAATAGTCCTTTATGTTTTTACATGAATTCATTATAACTCCAAAATATGGTCATTTCTTTGTGGATCAAAGACTTAATAAGGGGCCACCACATTTGAATACCTTTCATAATTGTCTTTAAAGTTGGCAATTTTATTAGTTTCAGTGGGAATCTTGTTCTGCATTTAAATAGTGTCTCCTATATGCTAAATTTGGACTTATGACGGGAATCCAGTTTAACTTATTTCAGGACTAAGATACAAAAGCTAAATGTATAGAAAAATAAAAAAAAAAACTGATTCTAACATTTTAAATTTGCAATCTCATCAACTCAACCTTTGGTTAGTATTGCCAGTAGCTTAGTTTGACTTTAGTGTTCAGCTATGTTACTGTTAGATGAAACACTAAATTTCATCTGAAAGAATTCCAGATATTGATACTTCAAGGTAAATGTTTATACTTGAGTAAAGACATACGTCTTGGAAAACTTGGTGCAAATGGAAGTCAATGACACACTCAGATACATTTTAAGTAAATATAATGTTTATATATTATACTGCCTTTCAAATAAGTTATAAAATTAAGATATATATTAATGTTTCAAGATAATAAATAAAATGGAAAATAAAATAAGCCATAATTCTGTTAGAAATCTCACAGTCTAAATATTTATACCAATATAATTAGTTTTAACAAGAAAATTTCAAAATTTGTAACAGTGAAGAATGATTCTTTGTGTATTTAAAGGAGATTATGTAGTATAAACTTCCTAGCTCAGAGTTTTATATATTCTGTTTTGCCTTTCTACCCAATCCAGGCTTTCAAAATTTGTATGAATATTTAATTTAGCATCACATGACTGACATGAATCCTACAAAGAATATCTGTTTAGAGTAAAAGACGTGAACAACTTAAAAAGATTTACATTTGACCTCTAGTATTTGCAACAGTATGCATTTCTTGTGGCAATCAGTCTCTTGTAGGGCTGTGTAGTAAATACAATGAAAAACCTCTACCTAGAGAGCTTATTTTAAATCATGAAATTCTAAAACTAAACTTCATCCTAGTAACTCTAATGCAACTAGAGTAGAAATTTTATGATATTTTGAAATAACACAAATATTTAAACTTAACTTAGTGTACTCCTGCTGAAAAGCACAGCTCTGATCAGTTGAATAATACTTATTAAGTATGAAACAGCTTTATTTTTAACTCATTCCTGTTAATATTGGACATGTACTTGCAACCTAAACTCACTCTCTCTGGAATGTAAAGGAAATACCACCCCCCCACCCCCTTGCTTTTCCAGTCATCATTTATACTTAATCTAATGTCACCAAATGACATAAATGAGAGACCACAATTCCATTTATCAGGCAAGCCATCACATCTGTCAAATAAAGTCATGAATAGTAATAAGAAATACAAAGAGCACTGGATAACTTCTATCATTTAATCATTGCTCACGATGAGAAGTACTGTTCAGTCGTTTTCCACACTGAATTCTTTCTCTGTACACACCCAGAACACACAGCCAATTGACAAAAGGAACATAGCTTCAAAAGAAAATCTTCTAAGTAGAGAAAAGCTCTCTGTTAAGCATGCAAGAGGTTAAACATTGCTGAAATACTGAGACATTTTCTCAGCCCATGCTTCCCAGTTCCATTCAATTACCAACAGCACGAGTGACTATAATACAAGCTAATCAAGCTAATACTGTACTATTAAATGAGAGCTTCCAATTTATATCCACCTCTAACCTGAGGAGGTGGCAAGGGGATGACATTTACTAGTCAATAGCAGAACAAACAGCCCCCAACTTGGAAATACACATGACCTTGGGGTGCGGAATTCTCAGACTGAGTTTCACAAGTTTTATTTGGATCTACTGCATAACAACACATGTAAATAGACCCAGCATGATATAAATGTTCCTATCTCTACCTCCTCCCTTCCAAAAAATGTTTAGAGAGCTCTGCACTTTGAAGTCTATGCTTTAGATACAGGAAATAATATTGATGATTAACCAGATATTAGTCAATTCAAATAATTATTAGATTATATTTGCTCTAAACAACTTGTTGGTTGATTTATTTAATATCATTTGCTTATATGTTTGGGGGTTTTCTTGAATGCTTCCTGTGCCTTGAACCCTGCTGGAAGTATTGCTCTAAAATATTTACATTTATAAAGCAAGATATAACATGATGACATTAACTTCACAAAAAACAAAGCTCTCAAACTTCCCCTCTAGAATTTAGTGCATAATCACTAACAGTTGATCTTGTGATAATAATAATAGTAATTATTAAAATATTTTTGCAATCATTGCCAAAAATCCAGTTTCAAATTATAAAAATAAGCATAACTTGTTTTAAAATTTTTGTACAGCAGTCTGTATTTCTCCCCTACTTGTAATCATTTATAACAATATTCTTTTTCTTACCTTATTTTAACAGTCACAAAAGTCCCCCAGCAAGATTCCTAAACGCTGTGGAAATATAAATCACAATTAAAAAAAAAAAAAACACTAAAAAGATCGTCTTAGCTGGGAAAAAAAAGAAAACAAAACAAAATAGTTTGGTCTAAAACTATAGAAATCTCCAAAGTCACGCCTGAATGAGCGCCCAGGTGGCAAACAGAGGACTGTCTCCCACGTCCGACACCACACTCCTTTGTCAAGTTGATATGGGTCCTGTTTGTGAAGCAGGTCCCACAGGGCACAGAGGGTGCAAGAGGGCGTTGCCTCCAGGTGGCGGAGCAACTGGTCCGCTCGCGTCTCAGGTTCAGCACCGACAGCACCGTGGACAGCACCAGCGCCTCTCACCTCCAGTTTGTCTCAGTCTCTGAACCAGGCTGATTCTCGCTCCTCCTCCCGAGGCAGGAGCTGCTGCCACTCAACCCGGGTGCCCCGCCCCCACCATCTGACGTAACTGTTTTGCATATCAGCTCGCAGAGCGGTGCGGGGCCGCCCCCTTGACTGGGCTTCTGCTAGGGTCAGCTGCGGCAATCGAGGCGACAAAATCCAGGCTTAAGGTCAGCGTGGGCATCTGTGGACTTCAAGATGTATTATTCTCCACCAGTCCCGAAGAAACTAAACGCTTTGGCGGAGCTGGAGCCTTTGCCTTCGCTGGGACTGCCGTTTCTGCGCACTCTAGAGATCGCTGCGGGCACAGCTCTGGAAGGAAGACGGGGCGGAGAGAGGACCGAGTGGGAGGCGTGGGGAGGAGACGGAGAAACGGAATGAATCTGTTCAACCGTTCTTGAAAACATCCCCGATCCTTGTGATCTTCCTGGCCGAACTTTGCTGCCTCTCCCTGCCGTTTGGTTATTTGAACGCATACGTATTCGGTGTTCCTGCTCCCTTCCCTCGATTCACGGAGCCGCTGGAGGGAGTCGCTGCTGCAGAAACTTGCCTGAAAAAAAAAAAAAAAAAAGCTTGAGCGCTGAGAGAAAACGTGAAAGCTCTCCATAGTATATATCAGACTTCATATGCGTTCCTGTAAAGCCGACAGAACCCTCCCTATTCATTATCATGATTTAAATATATCCTCAAACGGTATAGACTTGAAGATTCCAGAGTAAAAACAAAATTAATTTAATAATAAAAAGTGGAAGTTCTCAGCTTCAACTTCCACTGCCAAAATTCAGAAGGTTATGCAATATTTATTATGTCTAATATATCAGTTGTTCTATGAAAGATGGGATATGCTGGAAGCATTACATAGCCTTTAGCAATTCTCTCAGTATATGTGATATTTCTTCTCCCAGTGAGGCTCTAAAGGCCTTGAAAGCAAGAGAAAGGGAGCCTGTCATGCCAAATTCCACAGACTGCTTAAACTTATAAACAAATACTTTCAGTGAACTGAAGCAATCAGTCATCCAGAAGGGTGATTATTCACATTCCATGCACATGTCCCACCTACAGCTATCATGACTTACTTGTACAGAGAAGTGGGTATCTAAAACTAAGCTTAAATTTTCTTGAGTTGGATAAAGCATGTTTAAGAAAACAGGTTGCTCATTCAAATAATTTCATAGCATTTCACACGTCGTTTTCTATCAGAATGCGTATATACTGATATGTGTCATCATTCTCCAGGAGTCTGGTATAATCTAGGACTGGATCCACTCACAAGCATTTTCAGGGACTCTAATCAAATGAATACAATTATTATTCCCCCATCAGGAAAAATAATAAATTTTATTTTCTGTAATATTAAGAAGTTATTTAAGGATGCATAATTACTTTGTGGGCCCATACCCCCAAACTCCTTCTTTCTAATGACTTAAAGAAAAAAAAAAATAGAAGAAAAAAACTATGGTGTTTTTGCTTGAGGGAAGGAACACTTTTTTTAATCCTGATTCAAACCCACAGAAACCTTTCTCTGTGGCTTTATTCCAGGAATTGCCGGTTTCAATTCTGAATGTACAATCCCCAGTACTATTTCTCCAACACACCTTGACTATGATTGCTGCATTTTGGGTTATCTGCAATGTTTTTGTTTTCTCAGACAATTACTGATTTTACATTTATATGTAAGCATCAAATGCCATGACTTTTTGCACAGATATACATGCATGTATTAAGAGTGCTTCAATTCCGAAAGTCATTTTAGTGAAGGTGGCAGACACCATGATAGGGCAAGAAGATGATCTGTGGGGTCAGGTGGGTGTTGCACAATTATTATTTCAGTGGAGCCAACTGCATAACTTGAACTTAGGCTGGCTGTGGCACTCATGATATGCTTCTTTTGAGACCATCACATAGCACACTGGTCTGCTTCATGCCAATGTGCCAAAATGTCAGAGAAATCTTAATAGTTCACTTTAACAATGTGTAAAGTACATGATGTATGCTTATAAAATTCCACCAAGATCAATGTTGTTTGTATAATGGACACTATTTTTTAGTTTAGTCTAGTGATCACAACGTTTTGGCTATGAATTCAATTAAAAGCAGTCATAATATTGAAAAGCCTGAGGGAATGAAACTGGAAAACAAACCTTCCTTTCAAAGATGGAAAGGAAAAGCAGATCATTTTCTCATTTTTAAACTGTCTTTAAAAAGAGAGAGACAGAAGAAAGAAAGAAACGAAAACAAAAGGAAAAGAGCCATCTTGGCAAGCATGAACAAAGATGAAAACACGCAGGAAAGCACTGAGAATATTCTCCTAGGGCATTCGTGGTTTTGTTCTGTCCTAAATGGCAATGTGACTGAGGGCAAGTTATTTAAACTTTTTCATCACACTCATCATTTGTAAAATATGTAGGTTATCCTGTTATCTCTAAAACTCATTACATGCTTGTCATTGTGTAATTTTATACTAGATTTCAAAACTTCAGAAATTTCTATATTAGAATTCAAAATTTTCTATTAGAATTTAAAAGCTTAAGAATTTTTCCCCTAAATGGGATAAATTGGCATCTGGTTACTAAGCCTGTGAAAAGAATATCTTCATGTAATTAGGTTGGGAGGTAGGGAGAGGGGAAGAGTGGCTAAGATCAACTGTGAGGCAAAGAGAGGTCAAAAATTAAATTTTATTCACCCATGTTAAAACTAAAAGAAGGCAAAATAGGCCTGTTAAAGCATTCATTTATTATATAAGCATGTTGCAATAATCTTTCATATAGTCACAGATATAATTACTGTTCAGGATAAAGTAACTGTAAAGCAACAATAAAATTTAAGGCATGCAAAAGTGATTAGATGGAGTTTTAGTTGCAAATTGGCACTGAAAAGATGACTAAAAATTAAGCAAGTATGCTTAAGGAGAATTTCTTTAAAGCTGGATGACCAACATCTACTGAAGGATTTTAATTTAGGTAATTTACATGAACATATTAGAATGTAATACACAGAAATTATGAAGCACATTGTAATGTTGTCTGCGAATGTGCATATTTTGGGGCTTCTGTAGTATCATCAAATTTTACAAGCTCCTTTTCAAATTATAATTATTTTAATGTGTTTGTTGTGCATTAGAATTATAAATACTCTAAAGAAAACAACAGTGTATGTTTTGTTAATATTTCTTTTTGAATCAATTATGAGAAGGTTTGCTAGTAATTGAGAATATGCTTATTCTGGAAAGCAAAGATACACTTTTTGCTAGGTAATTTTCATGCTTAGTTTTTGGGAATCAAAATAAAGCAGGGCCAGAAAAAAAACTGATAGCTATAAATAACCTTTTTTTTTTTTTAAATAAGAGAGCAAAATGATTCAACATAAGCACTAATGTGATTAAGAGAGAGAGGTCAACATCCCTGAAATATGAGCTTTTACATGATTGTGCTTTCTCCTGATAATGCATATGTACATAAGGTTTTTTAAAGAGTAGATGCTGAATTTAACCATTAGATCTTATGAACGAATCTGTGGTTAGAAACCAATTTGTGCTCCTTCTTTTTAACCTTTTTATAGTGATTTCAAATTTTATATACATCTATATTTGATTCCAAATTTTATATATATATATATATAATACAACATGAATTGTATATTTGCTATTTGAAATATATAGTTTTGTTTCATTTTTCTTTTTTCTTTTTTTTTTTTTTTAGACAGAAGTAGAATAAAAGAGAAAAAAGGAAGAAAGAGAAAGAGGGAGAGAGAACGAGAATCTTGCTCTATTGCTCAGGATTTCATTTAAATCTGTGAAATGCTTATGCAAACTAAAGTGATTTATTTCCTATTATGTGATCACTTTTAGAATAGGTATGATATAATATTGAAAAAAAATATA
>PVKP010019984.1:0-41491 GCA_004027715.1 Plecturocebus donacophilus | reverse complement strand
TGTGTGTGTGTGTGTGTGTGTGTGTGTGTGTGTGATGGAGTCTTGCTCTGTTGCCCAGGCTGGAGTGCAGTGGTATGATCTTGGTTCACTGCAACCCCCACCTCCTGGGTTGAAGCAATTCTCCTGTCTCAGCCTCCTGAGTGGCTGGGATTATAGGCATGCACCATCATGCCTGACTAATTTTTGTATTTTAGTAGAGGTTTAATCATGTTGGTCAGCCTGGTCTCGAACTCCTGACCTCTGGTGATCTGCCCACCTCAGCCTCCCAAAGTTCCGGGATTACAGGTGTGAGCCACCTGCCTGGCCTTTCTTCAGTTCTTGACTACATTGTGTATCTTCACCCCAGGTGACTGGAAGTCAGGTTTCTCACGGTCATCTTTGCTTTGCAGCTTTTACAATTTATCCAAACTAGGTTGAATAAAGTAGATTTGTTTAGCAATCTTAAATGTTGGGGGACTTGTAAGGGTTCCCATTAGTCCATCCAACTTCTGAGAGTGCTGCATTAAGACTTTTGTTTCAACACTACTAAGGCCCACTTTATTTATGATATTTCTTAATAACTGTTTTAAAATATCTATCCATTCCCTCTCCCTTTTCTGTTGCCTCAGTCTCTTGGAGTAAGTCTGCTCTTTGTTGTTTTAGCATAACTTTTCTCTTTGTAGGTGGCCCTGAGGCTAGCAGCTGTGGCTCAACGGCTAGAAGTCGAGCTTGGCCCAGCGTCACGTTCTGCCCCAGCACTATTCCTGTAATTTAGCTGTTACAGATAATAACAATCAAGAGATTGCATGTTCAGCTTTCTGATGTTGTTGTTCCTTTGCATTTATTTTGGCCTCCAGTGAGCCAACTCGCATTGAGTAAGACCCCATGATTTCTAAATTCCACTGGCAAATCTTACTTCAAGTAAGGTAAGTAAACCCCAGAACTACCTGGGGTTTATTCAAGGATGCAAGGCTGTTTCAGTATTTAAAATTCAATCAGCATAATCTATTACATTAACAGGTGAAAGAAGGAAAATCACACGATCATATCAATCAATGTAGAAAAGGCATTTGACAAAATTTGACACCCATTCATAAATAAAATTCTCAGAAATATAAGAATATAGAGGAACTTCCTCAACTTTATGAAGAACATCTGTAGAAAAACCTATAGCTAATGGTGAAATATTGAATGCTTCCTCCATAAGATCAAGGTCAAAGCTAAAATACTTGCTCTCACCACTCTCATTCAACAGTCCTGGAAGTTCTAGCGAGATCAGTAAGGCAAGAAAAAGGAAATAAACATCATACAAATCAAAAAGGAGTAAGTAAAGTGACTCCTACTTGCAGATGGCATGACTGATGGTGCAGAAAATCCCTAAGAATCTTTAAAACAGAAAAAAAACTAGTAGAATTAAGCATCTCCAGCAAACTTGCAGAATACAAAACTAAAAGAATATATAAAAATAAAATGCATTTTTATATACTAGCCATGAACTTGTGGACACTGCAATTAAAAATATTATTTCATTTATAATTTCTGAAAGAAATGAAACAGATGTAATCTAACAAAACACATACAGGACTTGTATGTTGAAAGCTGCGCAATTCTGATGAAAGAAATCAAAGATCTAAATAGACATACTATGTTCATGAATTAGAAGACTTAATACAGTGAAGATGTCAACTTTTTTCCAAATTGATGTACTATTTTAATGCACTGCCTATTCAAACTATAGCAATATTTTTATAAATGTAGACAAGATTACTAAAAAAATTTTATGTAAAGGCAAAGAAATTAAAATAGCTAAAACATTTTTTAAAAGAAGAATAAAGTGGAAGGAATCAATCTACCTGATTTCACAACTGATTACATAGCTACACTGATGAAAACTGTGTGGTACTGGCAGAAGGGCAGACACATAGATCAACAGGCCCCAGAAATAAACCCATGAAAACATACCCAACTGATTTTTGACAAAAGTGCAAAAGCAATTTAATGGAGGAAAGATACCCTTTTCAGGAAATGGGACTGCCACAACTGGACATCCATAGACAAAGAAAAACAAACAAATAGAAAAAAAATACCTCAACCAAAAGTTTTATACCATTTGAAAACTTAAGAAGTGGTGATGGCTAATTTTGTGTGTCAACTTCACTGGGCCATGTGGTACCCTGATATTCAGTCAAACATTATTCTGGGTATTTCTGTGAGGGTATTTTGAATGAGATTTATCATTTAACCTGGAAGACTGAGTAAAGCAGATTGTACCTTCTACTGCTGGTGGACCTCATCCAATCAGGTGAAGGCCTGAATAGAACAAAAAAGGCAGATCCTTCCTTTAATAAGAGAGATTCTTCCTGCCTGATGATCTTTAGATGAGGACATTGGCTTTTTCCTCTCCCTTTGGGCTTGAACCTGAAACATTAGCTCTCCTGGGTCTCCAGCTTGCCAACTCACCCTGCAAATCTTGGGATTTTCCAGCATATGCCAATTTCTCATAATAAATCTCTTTATTTATGCATACATCCTATTCATTCTGTTTCTCAGGAGTACCCCTGATAATACAGAGGATCATAGACTTAAATGTAAAACAGTAAAATGTTAGGAAAAAACACACTTTGAGAGATAGGATTAGGTAGACTTAGATTTGGCACAGAAAGCAGTCCCTAAAAAAAAACATTGATAAATTGAGCTTCATCAAAATTTAACATTTTGACTCTGCAAAAGACCCTGATAAAAGGAGGAAAAGCAAAGCTGTACATTGGGGGAAAATATTTGCGAACTATATATTTGACAAAGGACTAGTATCTAGGATATTCAAATAATTCTCAAAACTCAACAATAAAAAAATTCAAACCACCAAGGGCAGTAGCTCACGCCTGTAATCCCAGAACTTTGGGAGGCTGAGGTGGTGGATCACTTGAGGTCAGGAATTTGAGACCAGCCTGGCCAACATGGTGAAATCCTGACTCTACTAAAAATATACATTAAAAAAACTAGCCAGGTGTGGTGGACACCTGTAACCCCAGCTCCTTGGGAGGCTGAGGCAGGAGAATCACTTGACCCTGGAAGGCAAAGGTTGCAGTGAGCCAAGATTGCACCATTGCACTCCAGCCTGGGCAACAAGAGCAAAACTCTGTCTCAAAAAAAAAAAATTTCAACATGGGAAATTTACATGAGATATTTCAGTGAGGAAGATGTACCGATAGGAAATAAGCATATGGGGAAATACATCCAAAATCATTTGCCGTTAGAGCAATACAAATTAAAACCACAATGGGCTGGGCACGGTGGCTTACGCCTCCCAACACTTTGGGAGGCCAAGGCAGGTGGATCACCTAAAATCAGGAGTTCAAGACCAGCCTGGCCAAGATGGTGAAAACCTGTCTCTACTAAAAATACAAAAATTAGCCGGGTGTGGTGGTGTGCCCCTGTAATTCCAGCTACTTAAGAGGCTGAAGCAAGAGAATCACTTGAAGCTGGAAGGTGGAGGTTGCAAGATGGTGCCACTGCACTCCAGCCTGGGTGATGGAGTGAGACTATTTATTTTATATATATTTTCTATTTATTTTACATACATTTGTTCGTCTCAAAAAAATATAAAGTCACAATTATGTATAAGTTGGTAAAAATGGCTAAAACAAAAAATAGTGACAATACCAAATGTATGTGAGGATGTGGGGAAACTAGATTACTCATACATTGATGATGGGAATGTAAAATGGCACAGCCTTTCTAGAAAACAGTCTGGCAGTTTGTTGGGAAAAAAAAGCAAAAACTGAGCCTACAACTACTATGTGACCCAGCAGTCACATTCCTGGGCATTTATCCCAGAGAAATGAAAAATTATGTTCACACAAAAACATGTATATAAATGTTTATAGCAACTTCATCCAAAATAGTAAAAAACTGGAAGCAATTCAGATGTCCTTCAACAAGTGAATGGTTAAACAAACTGTGGTACATATGTACTGTGGAACTCAATACTCAGCAATACTCAACAGTACCATGCTATTTGACAGTAAAAAAGAATGGAAGGCCGAGTGCAGTGGCTCATGCCTGTAATCCCAGCACTTTGGGAGGCTAAGTCAGGCAGATCGCTTGAGTCCAGGAGTTTGACACCAGCTTGGGCAACATGGCAAAACACTGTCTCTACAAAAATACAAAAATTAGCTGGACAGGTGGCATGCACCTGTAGTCCCAGCTACTCGAGAGACTGAATAGCTTGAACCCAGGAGGCAGAGGCTGCAGTGTGCTAAGATCGTGCCACTGTACTCCAGCCTGGGCAACAGTGCAAGACTGTCTCAAACAAAATGGATTATTGATACACACAACAACCTGCATTAATTATGCTAAGGGAAAAAAGTCAATCCTAAAAAGTTGACAAAAAAAAGTCAATCCCACATAGTTACATACTATTCGATTCCATTTATATAACATTCTTGAAATGGCAACATCATAAAGAACAGGCTGGGGGTGGTGACTCACACCTGTAATTCCAACACTTTGGGAGGCTAAGGTGGACAGATCGCTTGAGCTCAAGACCAACCTGGGCAACATGGTGAAACCCTGTCTCTACCAAAGGTACAAAAACTTAGCCAGGCATGGTGTCCCGCATCTGTGGTCCTAGCTACTTGGGAGACTGGAGATGGAAGAATTGCTTGGGGTGGGCAGGCGAGTGGGAGGTGGAGGTTGCAGTGAGCTGAGATTGTACCACTGCATTCTAGCCTGCGTGACAGAGCAAGATTGTCTCAAAATTAATTAAAAAAAGAAAATTAAAAATGAACAGATCATTTCTAGGGGTTGAGGAGGAAGTGGAACAGGAGAGAAGTAGGTGTGGCTATAAAGGGCAGCATGTGATAATGAGAATGTCTGTACAATATCCTGGTTGTGATATAGTAGTATAGTTTTGCAAGATGTTACCATTGGGGGAAAGTGGGTACAGGGGATCTCTGTTTTGTTCCTTACAACTATATGTGCACCTACAATTATCTCAAAATAAAAAGCTTAATAAAAACAAAGAAAGAGTGGGCGAGAGTGGGCGAGTGAGATGCAATAACACAGAAAGAGGCAGCAGAGATCTTAAGCATGACTGGGACTTAACCCACCATTGCTGGCTTTGAAAGTGGAGGAGGATGCTGGGTGTGGTGGCTCACGCCTATAATCCCAGCACTTTGGGAGGCTGAAGCAGGTGGATCACGAGGTCAGGAGTTCAAGACCAGTCTGGCCAAGATAGTGAAACCCCGTCTCTACTCAAAATACAAAAATTAGCCGGGCATGGTGGCACACGCCTGTAATCTCAGCTACTCAGGAGGCTGAGGCAGGGAATTGCTTGAACCTGGGAAGTGGAGGTTGCAGTGAGCTGAAATCATGCCACTGCACTCCAGCCTGGGTGACAGAGCAAGGCTCTGTCTCAAAAAAAAAAAAAAAAAATAATAAGAATGTGGAGGAGGCCTCTAGAAAGTGGGAACAGCCCTCAGCTAACAGTCAGCAAGAACATGGGACCTCAGTCCTAAGACCACAAGGAATTGAATTCTGCCCACAACCTGAATGACCAAGGAAACTAATTCTTCCCAGACTGGAGTACAGTGAGTACAGTGGTACAATCATAATCCAGGCTGGAGTGCAGTGGTGTGATTATGGCTCAGTGGTGTGATTGTGACTCACTGCAGCCTCAAACTCCTGGTCTCAAGCAATCCTCCCACCTGTTTCCTTTGTAGCTGGGACTACAGGCATGCAACACCATGCCTGGCTTCTGCTGACATCCTGATTATAGCCCATTGAGACCTGTACTGGACTTCTGACTGAGAGAACTGTTTAAGATAATGCATCGCATTGGTTCAAGCCACTAACTTTGTGGTAATTTGTTACAACAGTATTACAAACTAATACAAGTTCCCCTTGCCACTAGGATTCACACATAACAAAAACAGAGAATGCATATAACCTAAATTTTGGCTACAACCTACTCACGAAAACCCTGCAAAATACAAACCTAGCAGTAGTACGTTGGGTTACTGGCTCCTAGCACCTCAAACCCAGCTGACAATGCAGGTTCTTCTTGACATTTTTATTATTCCAGTGATAATGTGTTTTACAAAAAGGATATTTTTGGTCTCCAAGTAGGGCATTATACCCAGATTTTCCTGTATTGGTCAACCTGATACAGTTCATGAGCAACGTATTTTTTCTAAAAGTTCCTCACTCTGCCTTCTGCCATGTGAGCTGGTTTATTAATCAAGATTGAATTCAAATGTGTCAGTGGCTGAGTGAGGTTTTCCCAAGCAAACTAAGAATATTTTTCTCTAATTCACATTATCCACATTTTAATAACATTTATCACATTGTATTATAAAAGTCACATGACTTATAACTCTTTTAATCAGAAGATTCTTTCATAGTGCCTTGCTGAATTCTGGACACCTAAGTAGGTGTCCAGTAATTTACTGTTAAATTGACTCATGATTTGGGCCTCATCAAACTTGGGGTTAAATGAATGCATGGGTTATGACAAAGCAGAAATCTAAAAACCCTCCCACCCTCCCTCCCTTCCTTCTTTCTTTTTGCATAACCCAAAAATAAATCCTAAGCCCTCAACCTGATGGATTCTCCCATTGGCCAATGGCATTCCAAAATTAACCTGAAAAACTGGTTTAGGTAATGATGGGAAGTGGGTGTCAGCCATGCCTCATTATACCCTCCTCCCGCTGGAATTCAGGCACAGCTGACCAGCATTAACATAAAAATAGAGACCTTAAGACTGATAGAACAGGCTCTTTAAGTCTGATAAGACAACCACAGGCCAGGCACGATGGCTCACAACTGTAATCCCAGCACTTTGGGAGGCCGAGGCAGCCAGATCACTTGAGGTCAGAAGTTTGAGACCAGCCTGGCCAACACGGTGAAACCTTGTGTCTACTAAAAATACAAAAATTAGCTGGGTGTGGCGGTACACACCTGTAATCCCAGCTACTTGGAAGGCTGAGGCAGAAGGATTACTTGAACCCAGGAGGCAGAGGTTGCAGTAAGCCAAGATTGTGCCACTGCACTCCAGCCTGGGTGACAGTGAGACTCCATCTCAAAAAACAAACACGTACAATTTATTCTCTCTGAAGCCTGCTACCTGGAGGCATCATCTGCATCATACCCCTTATCTTAGCCCAGACACTCCCTTCTGTTAATTCCAGGTCTTTAGATAATAACTCTTTCAACCAATTGATGATTTCTATGGTGTAAATATTCCCATCACAGCAGATTTTAAGTTACTAGTATGAGGTCACTGAACTCACAGCTGAGAAAGATGTACAGTCGGTTTTGGTGAGCCAAGGTGAGCTGGTTAGAACACATCTCTGATTTTGTAGTCCTCAATCACCAAGACAGAAATTTATCATAACTCCACTAGACCAGTAAGAACAAAGCCACTTTACAAACCTACCTATAAGTATCTCAGATAATCCACGAGGTAGTCAAAATAAAAATATAACTGTATTTTTCTAAGCCTTTACTAAGTACCTAATAAAAAGCTCCCAGCACTATATTAATTGCTGGGGAAAATGTAATTCTCAGAGCTTACAATCTAAATGATCTAAACATGATTAATACAATATGCTTCAAATAGAAAAACCTTACCACAGCAGCAGCAGCAAGTTAATGGCTATTAAAACCCACAGGTAGGGTGGGGATAGTTTAGGTGGTCTTCCTGCAAGAGGTAACATGGTTCATCACTAGGCTTTAGTGGAAATACATGATTTGGACTAGCAAAAAAAGAAAGAATACCATATTACAGTAAGAGAAGGATACAAATGAAGGGAACAAAGTAGGAAAGCAAAGCGCACCCATGAAAACTCACAAACTTAAGATAACATCAGTGGCAACAATGGGCACTGTGTTGCTTCATTTGCAACATACAAATTCAGGTAGGTACACCTCTTTCTTAACTATCAAAGTGGCTAAATGGTGCTTCTCTGGCACTACACTCATTCTGTTTTTCTGCACGTAGCTGACAGTGAACTCAGAAGTCAATTCTCTATTGACATGTTTTATAATTATAGCTTCCTTACAGATTTCTCAGGCTGAGACAAAATGCTTTCAAATATCCAGGGTGTAGATCATAGAGATGCTTAACAATGATGATCTACTTCTACTTGCTGGCTCAGAAATTGTCTACCCAAACTTTATAATTACTGGTCAAGGGCCACAGAAATAGAACATGCCCATTTGAGTTCCTTTGAGTATCTGTCCATAAAGAACACACAGCAATACTGTGTAATTCTGAGGCTAATAAACAGGTAAGATGTATAAAGTATCTTATCCACAAAGAATTCAGTGTTAGTCTGTCAAGTTAGTTCTCAACCCTCACATAAAATTGTTGAAAAACAGAATTTTCATGTATACATTAATTTTAATGATTTCTTTGTATCTAACCAATTTAGGTATTATTTTCTTTTACACAGACGGTCCCAAAATAAAGAATAATACACAGAATACAGCCAACAGGTTATATCAATTTACTTCACATAAGAGCATAATTCAGGTCTTTACCATTTAATAACAAAAACAATCTGTACAGAAAACCCAAAGGCAACCACATAGCAGATGTAAAATGTGCAAATACACTTTAAAATGCAAGTTATTCTATAGCATCTGCAAGATAGAATTTCATAGTAATTAAGGAATCTACTTCATTCTAACTTAATAGTCTTTTGCTTGTATAGCCAAGGCAGATCTACAAGGCACAACTTAGTGCTGATGCTACAGTGTGAAACACACATCCTCAGATTATTTGAAGATATTAAAATAATATCATTTATTATTTTTAAATGAGTTATGAGCTCATTTCTAAAGCTTCATAAAGCATTACAATGATAACATGTGTGGTCAGGACAAGCTGTTCCCTGAACTTAAAAGGTGAAGGACAAGACTCTATATTGTTATCCTGTATTAAAAAAAGAAATATACATATATGTACACAGACACCCCATATCAACAAGAAACTTCCCATAATCCAAAGGGAGGCCATTTCCTTATTAGCAAAGGTGCACATTACAGTATTTCATGACAGTTAAAAATTACACACTTACCACCTGTTTTGGTCAATCTTGTTACAAAGACACTGAAATAGACAATTTTCTTCAGTAAGATAAAGACAATGTCTAATTTAGAAAATCCTCCTCTTGACATTGCACAGTGAAAGGTATCATTTAATTAAATATAAAAGCTTACTACTTTTTTTTTTTTTTGAGATGGAGTTTCACTCAGTCACCCAGGCTGGAGTGCAATGGCAAGATCTCGGCTCACTGCAGCCTTCACCTCCCGGTTCCAGTGATTCTCCTGCCTCAGCCTCCTGAGTAGCTGGGATTACAGGCACCCACCATCATGCCCGGCTAATTTTTGTATTTTTAGTAGAGACAGGATTTCAACACGTTGGCCAGGCTGGTCTTGAACTCCTGACCTCAGGTGATTCACCCGCCTCGGCCTCCCAATGTTCTGGGGTTACAGGCATGAGCCATCACGCCCGGCCAAGCTTACTGCTTTTAAAGAAATTATTTAAATCTACACAGAAAATAATATCAACTTATTAAAAACCAGTAAGAGCACTGTCTATAATTCAAAATCTTTCAAACCCAATCACAGTGCTCTTTGCAGTTTATTGCCCATCCCTGAGAGTAAAGATTCTATCATTTGTAATTTTTTAATAAAGTAAACAAATTTTACATTGATAAGAAGTTTAAGAATTTTTTTGAAAATATAAAATAAACCCTATATCACTTTAGTTAAAAAAAAGAAAGGATAAATGATCTTTGCAAAGACCACCATACATAAAAATTTTAAGTATTTGTATGTCAATTTCTGACATTCTTTTTACTGGCTTATTTCTATTTTTTGCCATTCATATATCGCTCATTTCCTCATAACCTGTTATTTTGTACCTTTTGTTAATAGGAGTATTTAATAAGTAATGGAGGAAAAGTACAATATAAAACCTAATGGAACTCTGAAGTGAGATGTGTATTTCTCTGTGGTAAAAGAGTTTTACTGGAAACAATCTGAATGCGATTCAAATAGACAAAAATATCTATGAAAGAAAGAATACATATGGTTAAGCATCTTCCTTGTCTTTGGTTTAGCCTTCTTGACCAAAATCTTCTGTAAACTTCTTTAATTTCAACAAGTCGTGTTCATTGACTGTAGGTTTTGTGTTAGATAGTGACCGCAACATATCTGACTGTTGGGGGAAAAAGAAGGGTGGGGGAGGGGAGATATTAATAATAGATTTAACAAAATAAAAACCATCACATTGTCGTCGTTACAAACTTTAAGTTTAAATATGAATATTTGCAGTGTGCCATAAGATACTGACAATAAACTCCCTGTTCTTTTTGTTTTGAGTGGGGAGTTTCGCTGTTGCTCAGGCTGGAGTGCAGTGGCATTATCTCGGCTCACTGCAATCTCTGCCTCCAGGTTCAAGTGATTCTCCTGCCTCAGCCTCCCACTTAGCCACCACGCCCAGCTAATTTTTGTATTTTTAGTAGAGATGGGGTTTTGCTATGTTGGTCAGGCTGGTCTTGAACTCCTGACCTCAGGTGATCCACCCACCTTGGCCTCACGAAGTGTTGGGATTACAGGCGTGAGCCACTGCACCTGGCCCCTATTCTTTGAAAGATCTTCATGATCTTTGACCATGGTATTCCTTTGTGTAGAAACTTACACTTTTTTCCCCTGAACTGATCCATATGGTTCCCCATTACCTAAGAAGGACAGTCCTCTTAGTCTGAGGATCAAGGCCTCCAAAGTATGTTCATGATCTAATTTCTGGCCTTATCTCTTTTTCTTAAATGAGAGATCAGTTTTCCAAGTAAGTATAATTCAAAAGGAAAATATCATTCACTTTTAAGTGAAGCAGAGTACCATTTTATGAAAATTCAACTAACCAGAACTTTAAAATAGTTACAATTAAGATCAAAATGGTTAGAGAAATATGCTAATATGAGAGATTCATTAAAAAATTAATGTTTAAGCCAAGACTCCTGTAAAAGGATATAAAAAATAATAAAAAGGACCATAAGTTACTAAAAATTATTCAAAGCTGAACAAAGTACAAAAAATAAAAAATAATACACCAAGGATTAAAACAAAAGGGGTTTCTGAGTAACTTCTCAGATAAGCATTATGGTTAGTTCACACACAAAATATGGGCGTGTGCACATTTACATGTGTGTCTACATAGCATGTAAAAGTTTCTCCTCTCAAAGTTACTATTAAACTCACCATTAAAGGGCTTTGAAGATCTGAAACTGACAGAAAATTTCAAACTGAGAATGTTCTTCATAAGAAAAGTGCTTTTCAATCACCCCAAGTTCCCTAAAAATAATATGCCTTAACAAAAGAAGTCTTGTAAATTATTTTAATTCCTCCAATATAAATTATATAACTGTATTTTTTTTTTTTATTGCATTTTAGGTTTCGGGGTACATGTGAAGAACATGCAATACTGTTGTGAAGAACAGTGTGATTTGCTGCCTTCCTCCCCATCACCTATATCTGGCATTTCTCCCCATGCTATCTCTCCCCAACTCCCCACCCCTATAACTGTATTTTTTAAAATAAAAATTCTATTTAAATTCAGTTAAAATTTTAAAAAACTACATTATTTAAACTTTCTATTGAACTTTGAGAAGTAAAACAGAAAAACACTATAAATATGATGATACAAGCATTAGTATTTCTGGTTTTTTTTTTTTAGACTAAGTCTTGCTTTGTTTCCCAGGCTGGAGTGCAGAGACACGATCTCGGCTCACTGCAAGCTCTGCCTGCCTGGTTCACGTGATTCTCCTGCCTCAGCTGAGTAGCTGAGGTTGCAGGTGTGCGCCACCATGCTCAGCTAATTTTTGTATTTTTAGTAGAGACGGCATTTCACTATATTGGCCAGGCTGGTTTCAAACTCCTGGCCTCAAGTTATCCTCCTGCCTTGGCCTCCCAATGTGCTGGGATTACAGACGATTTCTGGTTATTTTTAAAAATCTGAGATGCAGGGGAAAAAATTTTCACAAATCCTACTTTTTAGTTAGGTGTTGACAATAATTATACTATGTATGAACACTGTGGAGATATTCTAGCCATAAGACCTGTAAAGTCAGGAAACTGTGCTTTAAAAAATAGCTTTTTCACTTCAAATTTCCTCAAAGCCCAAGAAAATAGCCTAAAAATAATTATTTTTTATATTTTAAGTTCAATTAACTTTATAATTTTTAATGTGAGTCAGCAGTATTAAGTAAAATACACCTGTTTATATTAAGATTTTCCAGCAAGTCTTAAATAACTGAAAATTATAAAGTATAATGTTTTAAAACTTTTCTTAAAAACAAACAAAATTTCAAACCATGGAAACAACTGGCTCCAAAAGTTTATCTCCAGGAACATCCATCCATGTCATTTCAATGGCACCAGGGTCACCTGGAGAGCAAGGTGTTAGCAGATCATCTACGAGATAATTAGGATCAGCTCGGGAAGGTCCGCGAACCTGAAATAAACAGTAATCTGAAATATTTATTTAAACAAATTGAACATTAAGATTTAATCCATTATCAGGAAAGTTAAAATGTATAATAGTTTTGTATGTTTTATTAGAATGTTTACTTTTGGAAAAAATTTTAAGAATATACAACAAAAAGTAGTTATCCCTGGGTAAAGGGATCAATTTTGGTTGCTTTTAGTTTTTTGTTTTTATTTTGAGAGGGAGTCTCACTCTGTCACCTAGGCTGGAGTGCAGTGGCACAATCTCGGCTCACTGCAACCTCTGCCCAATACAACCTCCACTTCCTGGGTTCAAGTGATTCTCATGCCTCAGCCTCCCGAGTAGCTGGGATTACAGGCACATGCCACCACACCCAGGTAATTTTTTTGTATTTTTAGGAAAGACAAGGTTTCACCTTGTTGGTCAGAATGGTCTTGATGTGAGCTCGTGATCTGCCTGCCCTGGCCTCCCAAAGTGTTCGGATTACATGTGTGAGCCATCACACCAGGCTGCTTTCAGGTTTTTTCCCGATGCTTTTCTATGTTTTGAAATTTCCTACAATAAACTACTCATATGATCATAGAAGATGAGTTAAAAAAAAAAAAAAAAGAAATAGTTACCTGTGGCTAAGCTTTCTCTTTTTCCCCTCTAGTGCTTAGTAAGTGGTAGTTATGTTAGAGACAAAAACCAGATATATTAAAAAATTCTTAGAAGTTGCTCTATAGCTGAGAAACTTCTGTAATATTTGGAACTTTAGTATGAAACTACTGAATCTGTCTCTTTCAACAAAATGCTCTCAAATCTAAGTACAAAATAATATGCTAATGCAGAATCAATGCCATTTTATCATGCACAACTTATTTATAAGTTTTAACAATATCCAGAAAAAGAATCTTTGTGACATAGTCACATGCAAACATTTAGATGGCAATAAGTCTGCATCAACTTGGAGGGCACTTTCACATCTGTTTCACAATGACTGACTTTAAACATTATCTCAGAATTGGTGTAGGTGTGAAGAAATACAGGCTCTTACCCTACTATGTGTATTTTACCGTCTGTCTTTACTTGCTAAATTTTAGCTGCATGAGGTCAGGGATTTTTGTCTTTTTTGACTGCTCTACTTTCTGATCTACCTCTGAGCCCAGATTAATATTTTAGACATAAAATACTAGTAAATGCAAAAAATAAACAGGGAACCTTGTTCTTGTTAACTGAAATAATCAGCTTTAAAAGGAGTAAAGGATGGAGCCGAAGAGAGATCTGCTGCAGCTGGTGATCCCCAGCCCCAGAGATAAAACTCATCTGGCAGTGTCACCTTCACCACACCACCAAGGACCTGGCTTCAGCATCATGTCAGCTCATCCTGGCAGTAATATGCAGAATTGAGTGATAAATTCTGAGTAGGAAAGGACTGAGTTCCTATACATGTATAGTTTCTAAATGGCAAAGAGAATTTAAGAGAAAACATAATGGCTGTGGCATAAACTTAACAGTATTTTGGTAATTAAATGGCTGAAGAAGGGTGGATGAGTATTATATCACTTGATTATCAGAAAGGACTTCAAAATAGCATTATCGTCCCCATCTTAGAGATCATAAAAATAGAATTTGTTCAAGGAGGTATAACAAGTTAAATGGTGCCAGACTTCAAATTCAGATTTTAATTCAAGCTTGTAGCTTAAAAAATCTTATTGTGGTATATGATAAACATACATATGTGACTTAGTCATATTATTAGAAACGACTTACCTTTTTAAAATGAGTAGCTGACTGTACTTTTCTAACAGGCTGCATAAGTGCATCACGTACAATGATACTTATATCTGCCCCTGAATATCCATCTGTTTTCTTTCCGAGTTCCCGAAAGTCTGCTTCTGTTAGACTGTTCTGAGTGGTCCCCAGGTGCAGTTTAAACATTGCTGCTCGGGCATGGGGTTCAGGCAAAGGAATATAAATTCGTTTCTCAAATCTTGAAAGAGAAATTACATCAAGAATATATTTTAATTGAAAATCAGGATATTTGCAAGTGAATGGGATAAAAGTGGCAAAAACTGAAGTGCTAATTTTTACCATAAAAAATAAATGAACGTAATAAGGAACTGTGAAGAGTGAAAAGAGTCTGTATATGTGTGTGTGTGTGTGTGTGTGTATATATATATATATATACACACACACACACTTTTTTCTTTTTTTTTGAGATGGAATCTCACTCTGTTGCTCAAGCTGGAATGCAGTGGCACAATCTTGGCTCACTGTAACCTCCGCCTCCTGCACTCAAGTGATTCTCCCGCCTCAGCTTCCCAAGTAGCTGGGACTACAGGTGTGCACCACTATGCCCTGATAATTTTTTTGTATTTTAGTAGAGACAGGGTTTCACCATGTTGCCCAGGGTGGTTTCAAATTCCTGAGCTCAAGAAATCTGCCCGTCTCAGCCTCCTAAAGTGCTGGGATTACAGGTGTGAGCCACTGTGCCTGGCCTGACATAAATTTTTTACTAAAAAAAAAAATCTTGGCCAGGTGCAGTGGCTCACACCTGTAATCCCAACATTTTAGGAGGCCAATGTGGGTAGATCACAAGGTCAAGAGATAGAGACCATCCTGGCCAATGTGGTGAAACCCCATCTCTACCAAAAATACAGAAATTAGCTGGGTGTGGTGGTGTGTGCTTGTAGTCCCAGCTACTCGGGAGGCTGAGGCAGGAGAATCACCTGAACCCAGGTGGCAGAGGTTGCAATGAGCCAAGATCGTGCCACTGCACGCCAGCCTGGCAACAGAGCGAGACTCCATAAAGAAAAACAAAAACAAAACCTTTCCTGGTTATCTTATTTTGACTTACAGAATTGCCATTTTGCTAAAATTTTATATGAATGGTTTTTACTGAATTATCAAACTATGTTTGTAAATTTCTAAAGCACCAGTACTCACCAAGCTTAATCAGAACAAAAGGCAAGTATTAGGTAATATATTTTCTAATATGAAAGACTGAAGTATGTCGAAATCTTGCTATCTTTGATAAAGTAGGGAAACAAGAAAATGACTACCCTTCTCCCCCTCAAGGTAGGGGAGCAACAGGATCAGAGCACATTACAAATATTTTGAAAAGCTGTTAGAATGCCTCCTCACAAGACAAAAAAGATAACTACCTACTTGTTACATCTGCAGTGAGAAATAAGATATTTACTGTATTATCCTACCTTCGCCTAATGGCAGAATCCAGAACCCAGGGTATATTTGTAGCTCCCAGAACCAAAATTCCATCATTGTCTACACCAACCCCTGCATTAAAATAGGTTATGCTTTAATTAATTTGTCATTTTGGTGTTCTTTAAACCTCTTCCATATGTTCTGTTAAGAAATGTGGTGCTTTACCATTACAGTGTCTCATCTTGAGAGTCTGTCTTTGGAAAAAAAACTTTAATTAAATATCACCTTACAGCAGTATTAATCCAAATATATTATGATGCAATATGATGCAAATGTAAGAATCTAATCTCCTAGATTGTGGACAAATATTATTAACATTCATTTCAAAATATTTCTGCAAAGATTTCATTTGAAGTCTACATATAGATTTTACTGATATTGTTCCTTGTACATTATAAATGAATATATTAAATCTCTTTACTATTTATGTCAGTGAGTCTTACAAGATAATTACAACTGGGTAAAAATTACGTATGCATATGGAAGGCAATGAGAATGAAACATGGCAAAATGAAACAGTTTGTTAGAATGGAGAAATTCTGCTTGAATTTTTCATTGTTATAAAATTTTTAAAAATGACTTTAAAAATCAGTAACATTAAATTAGCAGGGCATGATGGTGCATGCCCATAATCCCAGCTACTAAGGAGACTGAGGCAGGAGAATGGCTTGAACCGAGGAGGTGGAGGTTGCAGTGAGCCGAGATTGTGCCACTGCACTCCAGCCTGGACAACAGAAAGAGTGAAACACTGTCTTGAGGAAAAACAAACAAAAATCAGAAACACTACCTTGCATTTGCACTAGGAACTCCGTCTTAATTCTACGTGCAGCTTCACTTTCATTTTCACTTCTTGAACCACATAGAGAATCAATTTCATCGATGAAGATAATAGAGGGCTTGTTCTCTCTGGCAAGTTGGAATAAATTCTTAACCAGTCTAAAAAATAAATACAAACTTTAAGTCTCTAAAAAACAGTAAAAGATTAAAACAAAGCAATATACTAATATTACAAGAACTCTATAGATTAAAAGGCCTAATCATGTTTCCGGTACAGAAAATAAGAATGCTACAACTGGATAATTTACTTTATGATTTAGTAGGTTGTACATATAAGCTATCTTTTCCCACAAAATAAATTCCAGATTAGAGTGATTTGACATAGAAGTGAGTACCTATATTACATCACTTCTCTGAATATCTACGAATAATGTAAGAAATCTATTAAGGATTGATACAGTGATTACAGGCAAAGAAAAAACTTTAAAAAACTGATTTATGACTTACTTTTCACTTTCACCTAGCCACTTAGAAACAAGATCAGAGGAGGATATTGAAAAAAATGTTGAGTTGTTGGCTTCTGTTGCTACAGCTTTGGCTAAGTAGGACTTTCCTGTTCCAGGTGGCCCAAATAATAGGATTCCCCTCCACGGTGTTCTCTTGCCTAAAATTTACATTTGGAAAAAACATGAGAATTTCAACACTTAATTGCAGTTACCTCTGACATCACTCATACTGAAGAACACTCTGAAAAGATTTTCACTCTAAAGCTATAAGAATTAAAACAATATTCAAAAAATAAATCATATATTTTGTTTCTTCTAGAGATGACTTTATCAAAAAATATACTTACATAACATAAGCCTTCTAACAGGAAGTACATTTGTTTGCTCACTTATTTATTCAACAAATATGTATCAAAACCATAGCATGTGCACAGGCAAAAGGATTTCTGCCTTGCATGGAGTCTAGAAGGGGAAAAGAGTTCAGTCGAAAGGTACTTTCTGATCATCTACTGTGTGCACGGCTTGATACCAGAAATACAGTACAGAAACTGTATCTAAAAACTGGGCAGCTAGAAGAGATTTTCTTTCAATATTTATGCCCTTGGGAAGAGTGAGCCTAACAAAGTTTGGATAACTTGTGAGTTTCTGCTAAATTCTTGATTCCAAAGGAAAGCACAGGTTAATGTTATAGGTAGCAGTTTCATGGTTGGGTAACAATAAGGTGATACTACCTTAAATCCTAGTTTTGCCAAAATATAACCAGTAAATACATCAACTCTTTGTGCCTCAACTTTGCTAATGAGCAATTATAATCCTACCTAAAATAAAACAGTCTGGGTTACAGCTGGCAGTAAACTATCAAACACACATTAAAAAACTGCAGCCAGGCGCAGTGGCTCACATTTCTAATCCCAGCACTTTGGGAGGCCGACGTGGGGAGATCACAAGGCCAGGAGCTTGGGACCAGCCTGGCCAACGTGGTGAAACCCCATTTCTACTAAAAATAAAAAAATTAGCCGGGTGTGATGGCGGATGCCTATAATCCCAGCCACCTGCGGGACTGAGGCAGGAGACCCACTTGAACCTGGGAGGCAGAGGTTGCAGTGAGCCAAGACTGCCACTGCACTGTAGCCTGGGCAACGAGAGCAAAACTCCATCACAAAGAAACAAAAAAACAAACAAAAAAACAAATCCTGCTAGGTGCAAACTATGGATGTGTAGAGTATCTGCAAAAGAATGATATGCAGATGACTGTTTCACTTACTGTTATGAAAACAACTATTACTTAAATTTCACTTTCCTATTTTAAATGTATATATTTACCAGCGTTCTGAGTGTGGTACATATACCACTGGTATAACATGAAACACTTTTGGATGGTATATACTTTTTATTTAAATAATTATATACAGGCCATTAGAAAAACTTTTTTTCCACTTATAATAGATAATAGGCACAAAGCAGTCTGTTCAATAACGTCACTAAGTAAAAATATGTGAGATGATTTAAAGTTCCGATACAGGCAAAATAATCTCTGGTGTTAGAAGTTGGTAGAGGGATGACCTCTGGGGAGGAATGAGGCAGAAGGCAACTGCTGGGTCCCTGGCAATGCTGTTATTTCTGGATCTGCTTGATGGCACTGGCATGCTTGCTTTGTGATAATTAGGAAACCCTAACACCCAGGGGCTCCTGCATGTCTCAGTATATTTATGCTATACTCTAATAAAAATGCTGATCTAAAAATTAAGCAAAGAAAAACATTAAAAATTAGTAATGGTACACATACATGGAAAAATTCATGAAGATGATACATAAATGACTCATGTTTGAGAAAACCTGGTACAAGTAATATACCATGAGTTCAACCATATTTTTGTGCTTTTATAGGATTATGATGTCAACTTTTACACTGTTAATTTCATATTCCTGAAGTTAGGTTGTGAACTGTACCTTGAGGCTAGGTAGACAGTGCGTGGCCTACAAGCTCTTTGTTCATCACTGCACTATACAATATGACTGTCTGGACTGTTCAGTCTGAGGCCAACATTACAGATTTGCTGCTGACATAACCAACATGTTTACAAAAAGAAAAACCTCTGTCTGACCATCAGATTGTGGGTATGGCCATATTATTGATAGACACAGGCTATCAGTCACAAAAAGGGTAATATAAAGGAATGGTTTAGCACAGGCATATCACTTACTGCTGGAACTAGAACTTGTAAGTTTCTCCAGATGGTAGGGCAGCAATATTCTCTTCATAGTGATAATGAAATGTCCTCTTGCTACTAGAGGATACGCACTTCCTCTGAAACTGTTAAGTGATTCTCATTCCTCTTTTCAAAAAATGGAAATACTCTTTAAAAATTAATACATAACCATTGCAAAAACTTCAGATGAAAGTCAAAAGTAAAAATTTTCTATAATCTTATTCCTAGGCATACGTTAGTATTTCTATGTCAATCCATCTATACTTACTTCTCAGCATACACATTTAACAAAAATGGAATCACACTATACAGGTTATAACTTGCTTTCTGGTCTTTGTAATAGATGTGGACATTCTTCAATAAAATACAATGCAGATTTGAATTTATTAATGTAGATGTACATTCTGCTTTACTGAGTGCATAGTAGTCCACTGCATGTTGGTGAATTGCCCTACTGGTTGACATTTAGGTTATTTTACAATATATATATACAATGCAAATATGGATATGTATAAGAAATAAAACATCTTTGTGTAAAGATATATCACCACCTTTTAACAGTCACAATTTATTTAAGATAATTCATGAGTGACAAGAATGACAATGTTTCACCTCAGTCTTCAATGAACTTTTAAAAAATCATGAAATAAAATTATTTAAAAGTTATCTCACCTGTGAAAAGATGAGGAAATTTAATAGGCAGTATCACAGCTTCTTTAAGTGCTTCTTTGGCTCCTTCAAGTCCAGCAACGTCACTCCACTTCACATTTGGTCGTTCTATAACAATGGCACCTACAAAAAATTTTTATCTTTAAATTAAGAGACTATTTCACCAAAGTTAGAAGACATGAAATTATGATGTTAAGGAAATTCATTATAAAATTGTCTGGGAAAGTTTTATAGACTGACCACCTTTTTGAAATAGTGTGAGGAGGAAGCAGGTGTTATAGGGAGCAGTGAGTAGGACTGGGAACCAGGTGCATGACTAGATAACCTGGGGCATGTTGCTTTACCCTTCTGTTGCAGCTTCCTCATTCGTGAAACAAAAATAATACCATTTGCCCAGACTACTTAGATAGGTTGGTGCAAAAATCAAATGACATAATGAATATTAGAGGGTTGGGAAAAGCACCAAACGTTCCATAAGGTGGTTATATTTGAATACACTGATTTTGGAGTATCAAAAGTACTTGTTCTACCATTTCTTCTGTTAGCCAAAAGAAAAGGTGATCTAATTCTCTCAACCACTGAAAAAAAAATGCTTAAGAAATTTAACTCAAGATAGACAGAAGGGAGAAGAAAAAGGAGAGAGGTAAGGGAAGAACGGAAGCAGATGATGGGAAAGAGAGAAAGTATACCCCTTTAGATTTGCAATACTTTCCTCAGAGTTTCTATTTGGCTTCTAAATAGATTTATTTACAATGTTTGTTATTTAACAAAGTTAACTTACAGGGAAGATTTAGCTTCTGAATACAGTATATTCAAAAGCCACAGCAATTGTTGCAGTAAGAATCCAAGAAGGATAATTTTCTAGAATATGGAAATTGTTCCACTATAAACTACAAAGCAGCCTGTTCTAAGATGACATCTAGTTGTCTTAAGTATAACAAAACATCACCACTTATACAATCTATTACTATATGAAATCAGTTCTACTGATTGTTTCTTCTTGTTAGGAAAGATAATCTGTTGTTCTAAGACTCAGCAACTTCCCTAAATTATGAAAATCTTTAGCTACTAGATTAAAATCAAATAAAACCACAAACATTTTTGTATTCCAAAAGTTCAGACTACTAAAAAGTAAGAAAAAAGTAAATTCACTTTGTCTTTTTTATGTTTCATTAAGATTAGTAATCCTACAATTTTGTGTCAGTTAAACAAAAGTAAACTTACTTCACATATGTACACCATCTGGCTAACTCAAGATTTCTGCTACAAATTTAAAAAATATGTCATGAATTGTTTTCATATATAACTAATATTTTTAAGTTAAAAGTTGACTTTGGAATGTTTACTGATAAACAATCACTAGACATGGTTTTCAAAATTAAAAAGGGGGATGGGATTACTGAAAAATGCGAACAAAACAAATGGAATGCACTTCCAATGATACAAATGTATCCAGACTTTGACTATACTATTTATTACACTAGTATATTATTTAATCACAAAAAAATTCACTGAATAAAATTAGCTAACAGAAAAATCACAAACTGATTTTTAATTTTAACAAATATACACTTAATATGATCTAAAATGAAAGTAAAAGATATAAAATACTGTTCAAAGAGGAAAAATTCAAAAAGATATAATAGTATGAAATCTAGCAGCAAAACATTAAATTAAAAAATAGGAAAAAAAAAAAAGGATATTTAAATATAAAAGGCTGGCAGTACATGGTGGCTCACACCTGTGTAATCCCAGCACTTTGAGGGGCTGAGGCAGGTGGATCACCAGAGGTCAGGAATTGGGAGACCAGCCTGGGCCAACAAGGCGAAACCCTGTCCCTACTAAAAGTACAAAAATTAGCCCACCATGGTTGCACAGGCCTGTAATCCCAGCTACTTGGGAGGCTGAGGCAGGAGAATCACTTGAACCTGGAAGGCAGAGGCTGCAGTGAGCCGAGACTGCACCACTGCACTTTAGCTTGGGCTACAAGAGCGAAACTTCACCTCAATAAATAAATAAATAAATAAATAAATAAATAAAATAAAAAATAAAAGGCTAGGACTCCTTTCATATTCTATTTCATTCTGAAATTCCAAATACATTTCCTCATTTAAATGTTTTAAGTATTTTTATTTATTTTTTTACATTTTTGGCTCTTATCATAACTGATAGGGAATTTAGAGAAATCCCTATTAAAATTTGGTTATATCGGCCAAGTGCAGTGGCTCACAATTGTAATCCCAGCACTTTGGGAGGCTGAAGCGGGTGAATCACTTAAGCTCAGGAGTTTGAAAGCAGCCCGGGCACAACATGGTAAAACCCCATCTCTTCAAAAAAAAAAAAAAAAAAAATTAGCCAGCATAGTGGTGTGCGCCTGTGTTCCCAGCCACTCAATGGGCCAAGGTGGGAGAATCCCATGAGCCCAGGAGGTTGAGACTGCAGTGAGCCATGATTGCACCACTGCACTCCAGCTGGGCAAAAGAGCAAGACCCTGTCTCAGGAAAAAAAGAAAAAAGAAAAAAATATTGTATCTTTTTCAAAATTAAAGATATACAACTTATTTTTATCTGGGGCAGGTAGGGAGAAGGAAGCAAAACCAAAACTAATAGAGCAAAGTGTCTTGCTTTACAACTGGAATAAGGCTGCTTGGCACAGACCACTGTGTTACCCAACAAATGTCAACTGAGTGCACAGTGTGTGCCAACAGTTTCTGGTTGGTAGGGACACAGCAGTGTAAACTCAAGTTTTTGCCCTTGGACTGTATCTACCACTGAAGTTCTTGGCATCTAAAGATATTCTCTAACCTCATTACCTAGTCTACTGTCAACACATTATCCTTACAGTGTTTTCCTATACATCCCAGTAGGGTAGGCAAGACAAAAATACTACCAAAAGGAAGACACTAGGATAGCAAGGCTAAAAGTTTGGCTAAGGTAGGTATTTTCACTATTTAGTAACCAAGGCTGAACCTATATAATGGAAATCCTTCCCAATTATGCATTCTATTTGGTAAGATTCAAATGAACAAAACACACACTACCAATGGGTGAGCAAAAAATTCAATCTGAAAAATTAATTTATTTCTAAAAATAATTAAATCTCAGCAATTGATGAAGCCAGCCAAAAAACAGATGCCTTTTTAGATTGTACAGAGTTACCACTTATTCAGTCCCTAGACTTCATCAGATATATTAGGTAGTTTTTACACTGTCATTAATCTTAAAACCCTGAAAGGAAGCTATTGCTCATTTCTGTTTTAGAGATGGGGGACTCTGACTCTGAGAGGTTCAGTCATTTGCCCACAATTAGAGAGTTTCTAAGTGGCAGACCCTTGAACAGAATCAAGATCTGAATGGAGTTAAAAACCTATGTCCTCTCCATTATGCCACTCTGCTATAGTAGAATAGAATGAAAGGGCTTTACAGGTGTGGAAAGTAAACATAGAAAGCTTAAAGACTTAAATGTAAACAGAACACTGAAAAGCAGATGAAGAAGAGCAGGTTAGAAAATAAACCATCAATTAATGAGCTAGAGCAATGGCAATAAAAGCCACGTGTAAGTCCTAACTGCTTCTGCTCCTCTCACAGGAGTAAATTTTAATACCATCAAATTTTGAGTGCTAATAGTATAAACATTACCTTCTCTAAACGGGGGCAAATAAACAAAATGAAAGAGCAAGTTGACTGAGAGCCTTTTAAAGGCAGATATAAAGCCAACAAAGCTTTTACTATACAAAAAAGACCAAACCATGATCCTAGAGGGCAAACCCTAGGAAAACACTAAACAAAACCAGCACGGGACTACTGGGAACTAAAGCCAGTTCTTGAACCTCATTTAAATATAGAGGGAGAACAAAAACAATTCAAATAGACAATTTACTTTGAGTATTTTTAATAGGATAGTAAATTTAAAAATGAAATCTAAAGCAACCTTGAAGTTGATTCTGTAGTTTCTTTTTTTCAGGATCATCAGATTCTCCTTCCCCATCACTGTCATTCCTAATAAAAAGAATTTAATATATTCAAATGATCACTTATTGCTATCAAATAAGACAAAAATGAAGGAAAAATTAACCTGAAATAGTTGTAATTTAAGTGGCAAAATCAGACATTTACATGAAAAATTATGCTTAAAGAATGTAGTAAATAAAAAGGAACAAGGCACATTATCATCAAAAGAGAATCATCTAGAGGAAAGGGACAAAAAGACCAAAATGAAGTCAGGAACTAGCTCCAAATTCCCATGACATATTTAGGTATGTATTAATTCATAAATGCATGCCCCATACATCATGCCATGGATTCAAGATGAATTACAGGAGAGTTGCAAACAACAAACAGTAAAAACATGAGGACTGGGCAAGATATAAATTAGAACAATAAGTTATATTAGGAGGAAAAAAATCTGGAACATGAATTGTCTAAGGTACAAAGGTCCACAACCCTTAGTCTGGGGCTTCTAAAGGATAGAGGAAACTGACAATGAACTCAACCCAAAGAACAAGTAGGTCAATCAAGGCATTTCATATCTAGGAATTTATCTAGAGGAGATAATTTTAAACAAGTTCAAGGATTTGACCATAAGGATAATCACACCCACACTGTTTGCAAAAGAAAAAAAAGACAAGTGACTTTTATTTAATTATAGGGACTAGCATGTGACAGGATACACTGCAACATTTAAAAGTGATATAGAAATAGTTTATTGGGGCCGGGCGTGGTAGCTCAGGCCTGTAATCCTAGCACTTTGGGAGGCTGAAGCTGGTGGATCATGAGGTCAGGAGTTCGAGACCAGGGTGGTCAATATGGTAAAACCCAGCCTCTACTAAAAATACAAAAATTAGCTGGGCATGGTGGGGCACACCTCTAGTTCCAGCTGCTCGGGAGGCTGAGGCAGGAGAATCACCTGAACCCAGGAGGCAGAGGCTGCAGTGAGCCAAGATTGTGCCACTGCACTCTAACCTGGGTGACAGAGCGAGACTGTCTCAAAAGAAAAAAAAAATAGTTTATTGAAGATAGTCCTGATGCAATGTTAAGTAGAAAAGTGATAAAGCCAAAAATAAGGCTTTATATCATTTTTAAGACAATAACAAGTAGGTATAGCCCTGGTACTGCTGGGTATTTCTCCTAGTGATCCAAGTCTGATTCCCTGGCTCCACTCTTCTGTAAGGTAATACCCTATATCTCTTTTTGCTTACATTAGCCAAAGAGGGTCCTACTGTTTGTAACGAAGATTGCTATTCAGTACAGGAATCATCTCAGGAGGGATCCTTACAGGGTTTTCAAGCAAGACCAGAAGAGCTTCTGTGGACAAGGGAAGAGAGAAGCTTCTGCTGGCCAGGGAGTTTCAGTTAGAACTGGAGGTCCCAGGCAGTCAAGGTCAACTAAATTCTTCCCAATATTTTCATTTCATGTTTGGAGTCCCTGTCTTACAGTCAATGTCCTCACTTTCATATAAGAAACCCTAAGTTGAAATTCAACAATCCATAAGATCAGACTATCATCTGATTTTTGTTATGTCATTGCTATAGGTGAAGAAGATAAAATGTTCTTAGGGTATCACAGGAACTCCCTGGTTCCCCGACTGCATCTTGAACAGAGAATATAAATCATGAGCTTATAATTTCCTTCAAACTCTGCCACATAGTTTGACACAGCAAGTCAATGCTAGTTCTTATATTCGTCATGTCCTTCTAAATGGCCCATGGTAGCAGCCACGAAGCCCCCAAAGCACTGCCTAAAAGGCACTTCATTCCTTGTGACCACAGGGTATTAGTAACCGGCACTACGGCATACCATGAACAATAACACATCCTCTAAAGCTGAGCAGAATCTTGCCACTTTCAAACGCAACCAGGCCAGGTAACTCCATCCCAAAGTCTCATGTTCTTAAGGGTGTGTTACCTGGAACTACCGGCATCAATTAATAGAAGAGCCAGAGAGGATGTAGTTAGAATACATTCCCAGTACTGAGCACAAACTTGGCATGCATACGTCATGTGCTGAATAAACAAATTCTGCATCTAGAAGTAATACATTCCCCCATCTAGGAAGACATGCCAAAAATTGGTTTTAATGTTTATAAGTTATGCTGTGTTTTCTTTACAATGACAACATAAAGCAAATCTAGTGCAAATTCACATCAAAAAATGTTGCATAAGATTTCTGAAAGAAATTTACATTGTTGGTTGCTTTTCATTTTTCCCATATGGTCAAAGATTTAACTCTCAGGTCATTCCTATAATCTTAAACTTCGATATTAGCTCACGGCCAGAGCACTGAGTGCTGTTCCTACAAGCATTCTCCCCTACTACTAGCAGGCAGTTAAGAAGGGTTGTTTGAGGAATATCATCCATTAAGCTTGGCAAACTAGGGGTCAGCAAATTTGTTTTTGTAAAGGACCAACCAAGTAAATATTTTAGGTTTCGTGGGCCCTACAGTCTCCACACAACCACACAACTTTGTTGTTATTGCATGAAATCAGCCCTGGACAACAATATGCAAAAGAATGGACAAGGCTGTGCTCTCATAAAACTTATCTCAAAAACAGGCAGCTGGGCAGCTTTGGCCCATGAGCCAGTTTGCTGATACCTGGTTTAATCAAAAGAAACTTATTTCACAAATTGAAAGCTAAAAGCTACAGTAAAATCGAACAATTTTAAACACATACCCCTTCTCATCTGCTGGACTCGGCTGTCCCTCTTTCACTGGCTTCTGCGCTTTCTTCTCTTTATTTTTGAGGTACTCCTTTAGTTTTTCGGCTCTGTCAAGATACTCTGTACATTTTGCCCTGATACTTTGCTTGGCTTTATCACCCTGTGCTTCATCTATTAAAGGGAAATGAGAGAGATTTTTCTCCATTAGCATTCTATGTAGAAAGGGTTGAACTTTCATGTATTTTTAAATAAGGAAATTCTATGCTGGGAGAAGGAGAAAAGATCACTTCTATCTCATCGTAGCCAATGATGATCACCTCTTTCTACTCCCTGCCTCAGCAGGGTTGGAGACCCACAGTGGGTCTGAGAAAACAATCTGAAGCCAGGCACAGTGGCTCACGCCTGTAATCCCAGCACTTTGGGAGGCCAAAGTGGGCGGATCACAAGGTCAAGAGATCGAGACCATCCTGACCAACATGGTAAAACCATGTCTCTACTAAAAAAAAAAAAAAAAAAAAAAAAAGTTAGCTGGGTGTGGTGGTGCGTGCCTGTAGTTTCAGCTACTCAGGAGGCTGAGGCAGGAGAATTGCTTGAACCTAGGAGGCAGAGATTACAGTGAGCCAGTATCACGCCACTGCACTCCAGCCTGGTGACAGAGCAAGACTGTCTCAAAAAAACAAAACAAAAAACACAATCTGAGCAAGACAGTAGGGTATTTTAAGTTAATGTTAAATAATAGGAAATTATTTAATATTCTAAAGGTTTCATACACTTCCCTTACATTTTTGCAGATAGTTCAAAGTCGCTTGTCTTATACAAACCCAATTATAAGAAAGATGAACAGAAGGAAAGCAATATTAATTGATGGAAATCCCATATATTCTCTGTAATACCAACATCATAATTTTACTAAAGGCCTCTGTCAGAGCTGTTTCAAAGTGAACTTTGGCAACACATGCAATAGACGGGATGAGCCCCACATAGCTGACAGGTTATGAGTCATTCTGAGTTTCACTTTAACGTAAAACCTCAAAACTAAATGGGAGAAGCTCAAAAGAAAATCTTCAATTACCCAACTGCATTAGATTTAAGAGCCATGAGGGCAAGGGGTTTTTACCCATTTTTTTCTCACTATTGTATCCCCAGTGCCTACAACAGGGCCTGCTACATAATAAACATGCAATATGTATCTGTAAAGACACAAAGAAAATGCCTCCCAACCTATTTTCCACTGGCTACACTACATTTTAAGATGTTTAGGTATACAAAGTAGTAACTATGATGGCTGTCACATTTGCTAGCTAAGTCTCAGTATTTAAAAATCACTAGAAAGAAAGTGGAATTTTTTTAAACAAATGGATAGGTTAGAATTTTCAAATTTTTAGATATGAAATAGAGTAATTTTTTCTTTTTGTGTTTTTAAGTAAAATATAACCTATGGCCTCACATTTAACGACATGGAGAAAATACTGCACAGCATGTTGGTAGAGCTGCAGGGCTTCTTCGTAGTTCCCAGCCTTGTCTTCTTGTGCTGCTTTGCTAGCCAGATCGATCGCTTTCTGTTTGAGGGAGGCAAAATAATTACATTTAAATCGAAGCATAAACATAAATTTGAAGTAAATAATCATATTGAAAGTTTTTTTTAAAAAAAGCTAAGAAGCTTGCTGGGCTTTAAAGAAAACAAAAATAAGTAAAAAATAAACAGCAACTGTAAAAAAAATCATTTTTTTCTAATTTGCAATTGTATTTTATTATAAATTATAAGTTGGTAAGATGCAAATTACATTTGTTATATTAATAAATGTCACCGAATATTACTTTAATACCAATCGCTAACATTTACACATAATTTTCACCTAGCTAAGTTAAATTTAGGGATAATAAGAAACAATAGAATAATCTGAAAATTCAAACTAAAGCATTTAGGGAAATTTTCAAAAATTAAATGCTGCTTTAATCTAAAAAATATAACAATAGTGGAAATGTAAATGGGGTAAAATCCCTTCAGAAGCAATGGGGCAATGAAATATCAAGAATCTAAAAAATACTCATATATTTCAATTCAGTAATTAACTAAAAGGTTTACTGAGCAAAGACATTAACCAGAGAGGTCTTTTAAACAACAAAAACAAAACCTGTAAACTTAAATCATAAAGGATGCCACAAAACAGAATATCAAAGGATCACTAAAATACATTGAAAAATATTTGTAATAACATGGAAAATGTTTATAATGAGCATTTTTAAAAAGCAAGACACAACTGCTTATATGTAGCATGAATTTATTTGAAACAACAGCAAAAAAAGCAGCACAGGAAAAAGATGGGAAGGAAATTTAACAGAGCTTATCTCTAATAAAACTTCATTGATTTTTCATTTTCTACTTTTGCACATCTCCTAAAAAATGTCCATAAGGAACATGGACTACTTTTGTAGCCAGAAATAAATCCATACTAATAAAGCCAAGAGATTTTTGAAAATGATGAAAAAAGCCAGTCAATGGCACCGAGTCAGTCTCTGTAAGAAGTGGCCCTAGAGCAACTAGACATCCATAAGCATACACCTAAATGAATCTTGACTTAAACTTAATACTTCAGAAATTAACTCAAAAATGCATCACAGAATTAAATATAAAACTACAAAATTTATAGTCTTATTTATTTTGTTGAGTAGAGATTCCATCTCACTATGTTGCCTAAGCTAGCCTTAAACTCCTGGGCTCAAGTGATCATCTTGCTTCAGCCTCCCCAAGCAGCAAGACCACAAGTGCAAACCACTGCACCCAGCTAAAACTTTTAGAGAAAACATGGAAAACTTAGGATCTGGGGCTTGGCAAAGAGTTCTTAGATTTGACATCAAAAGCAGACTATATAAAAGAAAAAAAATGGTAACTGAACCTTATGGCAAAACTTTTGCTCCTAAAAGATCCTTTTAAAGGATGAAAAGACAATCTATTGAGTGGGAGAAATATTATCAAAACATATGCAACAAAGAATAGTATCTAGAATACATAAAGAACTCTCAAAATGTAACACAAATCTACATGATAAAACTGCACAAACACACCCACGCCCACACACAGAAAAACACATGAGGACAAGACTGGCAAAATGTGAGTAAGAGTTGTGGAATGTATCAATGTCAATATCCTGGCTGTGATACTGTCCCAGTTTTACAAGATACTACCACTGGAGACAACTGGATAAAGGGAATGTTGGATTCTCTATATTTTTTACAACTGTATGTGAATCTACAAATTTCTCAAACTAAAATTTTCCTGAGCTCAGGAGTTCGTGACCAGCCTGGGCGACACAGTGAAAACCTGTCTCTACTAAAATACAAAAAATTAGCTGGGCATAGTGGCGTGTGCCTGTAGTCCCAGCTACTTGGGAGGCTGAGGCAGGAGAATTGCTTGAATCCAGGAGGAGGGGGTTGCAGTGAGCCAAGATCGAGCCACTGCATTCCAGCCTGGGCAACAGAGTGAGACTCCATCACACACACAAAAGAAAATTATTTTTAATTTTTTAAAATATGCAAAGACACATACAAATAAAGAGCAAGCATGATTTATTAAAACATTCCAACTGGGCTAATTTAGGTAGTAAAACTATTCAACAGAACTAGGTGCCCAGTAAAAAAAAAAAAAAAATGAAAGTGATCATGGTTAGAGATATTAAAAAATAAGTATATAAACAAAAAATCATTCAAACAACCTCGAAACCAATTATGTGTAAGAATATTACATTTTGGAGCAGCTGAGCATGGACTGGATATAGCTGAGCTGAGATCTGTAAATGGGAGGAACAGGTGTCAAAAAAGAAAAAAAATGCATCTCAAAGGCTTAGTGGTTAAGCCACATAGCAGAAATAAATTGTTTTTTTTTTTTTTTTTTTTTTTTGGGACGGAGTCTTGCTCTTGTCACCCAGGCTGGAGTGCAATGGTGTCATCTCGGCTTACTACAACCTCCACCTTCCGGGTTCAAGTGATTCTCCTGCCTCAGCCTGTCGAGTAGCTGGGATTACAGGAGCCTACCACCACACCTGGCTAATTTTTGTATTTTTAGTAGAGATGGGGTTTCACTATGTGGCCAGGCTGGTCTCAAACTCCTGACCTCAAGTGATCCACCCACCTCGCCCTCCCAAAGTGCTGGAATCACAGGCATGAGCCCCATGCCTGGCCTAGAAATAAGGTCTTTGTTATTCTAAGTATAATTTTCTTCTCAGGTGATTTTGAAATGCTGTGGCATTTGCCTCTTCAGCCATTTGTTCCTCTCTTTCAGTCAGGCCTTACTGTGGCACCACACTGATTTTTGCCAGTCTCTTATACTGCAGTTAGTATTATTTAAACATCTTGCTCCAAATATGGTACTAATTAAGCCAGCCTTTCCCTGATGATGAGAATGTCCGTATATGGCTTCTGAGCACTTGAAATGTGGCTAGTGTGACTGAGGAGTGGGTTTATGTAATTAAAATTTAAAATGCTACATGCAGCCACTGTATCGGGTGGCACATGTTAAATCTTAAATAAAAGGTGATGAATTAAGAGGATATGCATCTGTTTTTTTTCTGCTGATGAATGCTCCATTTCACCCTAATTTCTGTCAACATTTTTAATCTGAAATAAAATCAACCATGTCTGTTAGCATTTTTCATTTGAATAAAATTAACCACATCTTCTATGGTTAACTTTGGGGAGCTAATTATTTTATTTCTTCATTCCACAAAGCTTTACTGGAGGGATCACACAAAGGACATCCACCCCCTTCCATAGTTTCTTGATGGACATCTTTTGCTCACTATCCTTCTGCATGACACTGGCTACAGCTATCTCAAAGTCCTCCCAGGTGACATGGACTCGCTGTTCCTTCAGGGCATACATGCTGGCTTCTCTGTATAGGACTTTCACTTCAGCCCCTGATGCTCCTTGCATAAGGTTAGCAATTTTTCTCTGGTTAATGCCCTGGGTCAGGTTCATTTTCTGAGAATGGATCTTCAAAATGTCCAGCTGGAATTCAGTTTTTCTGTTGATGTGCCCTGAGTGAAGCAGCAGCCCATGGTAACTTTATTTCCTGGCAGCCTCCCTCTCAGCTGTCCGGTTGGTTGAGCACTTCCAGCACAATGTGCAGCACTTCACTGTCCCCTCCAGAACCCACCTCCAACTGTGAGGAGCTGATGGAGCTGATGATAGATGCCGTGTTCTCATGTCATGACAAACACCTCCCTCACCATTCTTGGTCCTTCCCTGATGAATTTACCAATTCAGAGCCAGGGACATGAACAAAGGTACAGTATGTATGATGAGCCACAGCCCAGGCAAACAGTGTCTTCCCAGTGCCCAGAGGTCCATACAGTGGCACCACCTTCTGTTGTGTGATAGCCAGTGCTTCAAAGAGCTTGGGATGCTTAACAGGTGGCTCGATCATTTCTCTGATGTCCTTAATCTGCTTGTCCAGTCCACCAATCATGTCTTAAATCGAGGCTGGCACCTTCTCCTTCTCCACCATCATTAGTGAAACCAGTAGGTCTCCCTTGTTGGGTTGATACTGTGCAGTGTATAGCAATCATTTCTTAGCACCACCTGGCAATTGGGTCTCATGTCATTGATGTTGCTGTTTCTGTCAACACCTAACCCAAACTTGGCCTTGGGATACACCTTGACTAACACTTTCTCCTTATCCGTGGCACGGACTACTTCCCCCTTACAGGAGCCCTATTGCTGCAGCAGCTATAACTCCTCCTGCAACAGGTGAACTTTTGCATTTAGTTCATTCCTTTGTGTCTGCAGCCTCTGGAGGTCTTGGCTCTTATCATTCACAATTGACTGAAATTCTTCAATCTCAGACAGGTAATACTGACAGAGTCTGCTGCCTGTCTTCCCCTCTCCCAGCTCCATCTGCTCTGGTCCATCAGGCAACATCTTCCCTCTTCAGCCAGAGCTAATTTTCTTTATGAATATAATTCTCACCATCTCCCTTGCTAACATCCTAGTTCAGTCTGCTACTGTATATGTCAAAACTACTACCCAGCCTCATGAGTGATAAGCCTGCTCCCTCCCTTGCTAGCTGAAAACATACAACACAACCTTTGATGGCTTGACTGAAAACAGTAAAATCCTGATGCTGCAGCTGACCTACAAGGTCTGAAATTACCTGGGCCTTAGCTATGTTTGGTTCTCCCCTGAACCCTAGAATCCTCTTGCGCTCAGGCACCCTGAGCAGTTGGACCCCTCCAACCTAGAATGCTCTTCCTTCCTTTCCCCGGAATGATGCATGATGTCTCCTTTTCGGTCCTAGTTCAAATGGCAAGTCCTCAAAGAGGCCCTCCCTAATTTGCTATAGCAAAGGCTGCACCTCATGCCTGCTCTCTGTCCCTCGCTGCACTCTCTCATCCCAGCACTGTCATTACATTTACCTGTACACTCACTCGCTAGCTATCTGCTTTAGGGAGGCAGGCTCCACGAGCACAGGACTTCACCTTGAGATTCCCAAGCCTAGAATGGTGCTGGCATATGACAGGTACTCAAAATTGTTTAATGAATGAAAAAAAAAATTCCCTACTGCTTTTTCAGTATCTTCTTCCTTTTGGTTACCTCACTTCTGTCATTCTTAACAACTTCTCTCCACTGGGTATTTCCATCAAAATACAAACAGCCCTCCTTTAAAAAGTCTTATTTGACAACAAAACAACGTTCAGTGTTAGCTCTGTTTCTCTGCTGCCTTTTGGAGCTAAAAGTCTCACCAGAGTGGCCTCTATTCTCTTTCCCTTATCACATAATAAAACGGCTCCTATCAAGGCTCTTTAGGATGCTAGATCCAAACACCAGCTCTGTCCTCTTGATCTTTTGACAGTACCTTGCAAAGATGATTATTTCTTCCTCCTTGGACATTGTCCTCTGCTGAGCCCCCAACCACCACTTTGCGGGTTTTCCCCCCACCTCTCCAGCAGCTCCTTCTCATTCTCCTTCATTGAGTCTTCCTCTCCTATGTGACAATGAAGCATATTCACCAGGTTTGGGCCAGGACTCATTTCTGTTTACTCCCACCCTACATGGTTTTCAGTGACTTAAGACTGATCATCTTTGTGTGTGCGCGTGCAAGCATGCACATGGGTTTTTCTTTTTTTTTTAACTGTTTTAATTTATTGGCACCTCTCTCCCATTAGTATGTAAGCTCCAAGAGAACTGCAGTTCTATCTGTTGTCTTCACTTCTTTATATTCCCAGAGTCTAGTACAGTCACTGACACAGACTGGGTGACTGTATCACCCCAGGATCAGTCAGGATCCAGTCATCAATATGGAAATATAAAGGTTGGGAACGTGGAATTGTCCTTTTCCACTTAGGAGACCCAGACACATCCACCTTAGACAACCCTGAGAAACAGGGTAAATTCTACAATCACCTACCTCAGGAGAAAAGGTGTTCCAGGCCCCGTCTGTTGAGACCAATTCCTTCTCCTTTGTGTGGAGCTGATCCCCACCTTCCTCGGCTGACAGTTATTCCATCAATGATATGACCCTCAACTGTTTTCTCCAACCTTTCCATTTTCCCTTAGCGGAAAAATGTGTTGTCCTATCTGGGACGCTTATCTGCAGAACGCAAACTATACACCAACTCCCCTCAGCTCCTCAGTTCTCCTCTCCCTACATCTTACTCATCTCTTTGCCTCCACAGCAAAATCCCAAAGAATATCCATGTTCACCTCAGTTTCCTCATCTCCTGTTTCTCCCACAGCAATGTTTTCTGCCTCCTGATAGCAGGATCTTATGCTTATCTCACTCCCTCTCTGTAGCATTTAACAACTAACAACAAATACGCTGACAGTGTCTCCTTTCTTGGCTGTCATGACACCATTTTCTTCCAGTTTTAGCCTTTTTTTAGTTCTTTAGACAGAGTCTCTCTGTGTTACCCAGGTTGGAGTACAGTGGTGTGACCACTGCAACCTCCACCTCCCAGGCTCAAGCCATCCTCCACCTCAGCCTCTGGAGTAGCTGGGGCTATAGGCATGCACCACCACACCCAGCTAATTTTTGTAGAGAGGGGATTTCGCCATGTTGCCCAGGCTGTTCTCAAAGTCCTAAACTCAAGCGATCTGCCTGCCTCAGCCTCCCAAAATGCTGGCATTACAAGCATGAGCCACTGCACCTGGCCTGGTTTTACTTTTGATTAATAATTCTTTTCCAGGCTCCCATTTCTCTCTCCTTAAATGTCACTAATCCATGGAATTTCTACCTTGGTCTTTGTTTTGCCTTATTCTGCAAACTCTCCAGGATGTGACTCTGTATGCCTACAACCTCTGATAACCATCTGTATGCTAGTAACTCCCAAATGCTTATTTCCAGTCTAGTCCCCTCCCCCTAGTTCTACACATACGTATGTAAATACTAACTGGACATTTCCATTTGACTGTCTCCACAAGCATCTCAAATTCAACAAGTTCAGAACCAAATTATTTTGCTCCCTTGCCCTGGCCCCAAATATCTCTACTTTTGTATTCCCCAAAACAATCCCTACCTACTAAGACACCCAACCCAGAAATCTGGGGGAAAACCCAGACTCTTCTTCCTCCCTCACTTTTACAATGCAGATACAGATGGTCGCAGTGGCTCATGTCTATAAGCCCAGCATTTTGGGAGGCCGAAGCTGGTGGATCACCTGAGGTCAGGAGTTTGAGATTGGCCTGGCCAACATGGCGCCCTTCTCTACTAAAAATACAAAAATTAGCTGGATATGGTGGTGCATGCCTGTAATCCTACCTGCTACTTGGGGGGCTGAGGCAGGAGAATCGCTTGAACCCAGGAGGCAGAGGTTAAAAAAAAAAAAAAAGCAGATACAAGCCTGACTCTTCACCATCTTCAATTTTTCTCCTCTGATCAATCCTTTCCACTTTATTTGAATGGATACTACATTAATTTGGCCCCTTGCCATCTCCCATCACATAGACTTTGCCTCCTTGCCCAGTACATTTTATTATAATATACTGTAATAAAAGTTATGTGAATGTGGTTTATCTCTCTCAACATCTTACTGCATCGTTCTCAACCTTCTTGTGATGATGTGAAATAAAATGCCTACGTAATAACATGAAGTGAAGTGAATGACTCAGACATTGCGACACAGTGTTTAAAAATTATTAACTGTTTATTCTTGAATTTTTCATTTAAAACTTTTTGGACCCAGGTTAATGCTGGGTTATTGAAATTATGGAAAGTAAAACCACAGAGAAGTGGAGACTACTGTGTAGCTTTATTACATTATTATATAATTTTGATTTTAAGTTATCTGCATTCCTTCATTAGATTATAAGCATCTGGCCACAGGGATTTTTGCCTCGTTCAGGGGGAAGTTAGTCATTACGTGAATATTAATCCAAATTTCCTAGGTTAGAAGGTTGAAAGAGAAAGCACACATGTGAACCTACCACTAATAAAATCACAATTCAAGATCTCTCCTGTTTTAACAGTAGCAATTATACCTTTAATGTTGGTCAGTCTTTAGCTGATTCACTAAAGAACATCCAACAGTCCAATTCAAATATGATGCATTCTGGGATCAGGCACTGTGGCTCACGCCTGTTATCCCAGTACTTTGGGAGGCTGAGGCGGGCAGATCACTTGAGGTCAGGAGTTCCAGACCAGCCTGGCCAAGATGGTGAAACCCCATCTCTACTAAAAATAGAAAAAATCAACCAGGCATGGTGGCTGGCGCCTGTAATCTCACCTATTCAGGAGGCTGAGGCACAAGAATCACTTGAACCTGAGAGGTAGAGGTTACAGTGAGCCAAGATCATGCCACTGCACTCCAACCTGGGCAACAGAGCAAGACTGTCTCAAAACAACAACAATAATACCCTGCAAATCTTGCAGAAGGAAAGGTATCAGTGAATGGATTAAGATTATGTTGTAGAGTATCCACATCACATGCGAAGTCTCTGACAAATGAAAAGTTCGCAGAATAAAACTAGTCAAAAAGCCAACAATGATGACAGGATGGGCACTTCAAAAGGAGTCCCACCTTTAGTACCCAAGGGAAAAATACTTTTACCAAATGACCAGCACTTTTTCCAAATATGTCTACCAAAAAGAACCTTTCCAAATAGGGCTACAGAAAACTCAAGTGAAGATTGCTGAATCTCAGTTTAATACAATCTTGGTGAAAAAGATACAGACAGCCAGGTGCTGTGGCTCACACCTGGAATCCGAGCACTTTGGGAGGCTGAGGTGGGCGGATCACCTGAGGTCAGGAGTTCAAGGCAATCCTGGGCCAAGGCGGTGAAACCCCATCTCTACTAAAAATACAAAAATCAGCCTGGCGTGGTGGTGGGCGCCTGTAGTCCCAGCTACTTGGGAGGCTGAGGAAGGAAGGAAGGAAGGAAGGGAGGGAGGAAAGGAAGGAGGGAAGGAGGGAAGGAGGGAGGGAGGGACACAGACAAATCGACATTTGACTTATTCTACAAAATGAGTCACTGTTGCAATTATAATACTTTGTGATAGATAAAAAGCAATTATTTTCAAAATCTTCCATGTCGATATTCAAGATAAAAGTCCCAAACAAGCCCCTTTTCCCACTCTTTTTATGTATGTGTGTGTGAAATTTTAATCTCTGTTAAGTGGGTCTACTTTGAGTGGTCTTTCTTCCGAATCAATCATCATGGGTTAGGGAGTTCTTCCATTACCTTTGATGCCTCTATCAGGCACTCCAATAAATGCCTGCTCAACAAACTACCAGAAGTCCAAGACAAGGATTCAATACCAGTATTTTAGGCTACTCTTATATTTCTAATTGACTTCCTGGACTGGGAGTCCTTTACACTAAGCCACATTACATTTTAAACTCCACTGAAGCCCTAGATCCATTCTGGGGATGGGGGAGACACCATATTACATGAATTTCTTTTCTGAACGAATTCCATTCCACAAAGGACTAACGATTAAGTCTAAAATCGCAGGATTCCATGATTTGTGTACAAAACACTGTGCTCATTGCGGTGGGGGAGGGAAAGTGGAGTCACAGAGAAATTTAAGAATACTCCTCGAACATACACACTACAATCTGGGAGCCACAGGAGAGTGCACATAAATTTAATGGCTCCACGGAGATTGTAAGCAGGCTGGCTGTAATCTCAGATTCTTGGGCTGTTCCCATATTTCTACCCACTTGACAGCTCAGAAAGGAGAGGTCTGCTGTCAGCTTGAGAAACTAAGATCGAACCGAACTGAAGACCATTCTCTTTTCAACTGGTCCAGAATACGGCTTTTTGCAAACATTACGTTCTTTCTTTCTCCCTAACACTGATTGGAGAGACCTGCCCAGATCTTGAACAGTTTGGCGGGGCGGAGGGGAAAGAGGGAAGCTCCAACAAAAGTGAAGTCTCACAAAGCCAGTGGCTCGGAGACCCCAAGAGCCGGCCGGAAACGACCTTTCCAGTGAAAGACGGGCCCCTCTCCCACCTGCTGCAGCTCCCCGGACCCGCCCTCGCCCCGACCACCGGCGCAGCCGCTTCCTCCCTTCTCCCCGCCCCCCACCCGCTTCTCGCGCCTCCCCTGGGTCCCAGCTCCCTAAGGGGACGCGAGGTGAGCAATGATACCTGGAGATTGGGCGAAGTCGACGCCATAGCGAAATTCTCGGGCGGTTCCCGGAGGGAATGAGGGGCGAAGAAAGCAAACAGCAGCGACGTCGAACCGCGTCCGGGTTAACAGCCACCAAACTGGGGAGCCCGGTGATTCTCCAACCGCAAGCCGCAACCTCCCTTACGGCACTTGTTTTAGACAACACTGCGCTCCACCAGCAGCCCGACCCTCCCCACCAAACTTCCGCAATTCCGAGCCCCTCTTGGGTTCTGGTCCCGCCTCTGCTCGTGTACTTCCGCTTTCGTCATCAGCACGCGCGCACCCAGTCACCAGACCCTCCTCTCGCCCACAACGCAGGCCCTCCCTGGGCCGGGAGAAGTAACCTGGAAGCCTATGGAGCGTTGGCGGAAGTCGGGCTTGGCGCAAGCGCACTGAGACTCTGGCCTAGAGGCTGGCGGCAGCCTGGTAGACCTAGGAGAGCGCAAGCGCAGAAGCCGCGAGCCGGGTTTTTGTTTTGTTTTTGCTTTTTGGTTGGTTGGTTTGTTTCTCCCGGGAGGTCTTTTACTTTGAGGTAAATTATTGGCCTTGGCTCTCTTCCCTTCTTATCCGCGTGCCTTGTCGCCTCGTAGCGTGCGAGTGAAAAAGTCAACCATTTCCAAGACCCGCCGATTGGGGGCTTTGGATCTGTGACTGCTCCTCCTTCACTCCGTCTCCTCTGTGGAATGGGGGCGATCACAGTCCTCATCTCGGTAGTGAAGAATTCAGGAGGGATGCGCGGTGAGGCGGCCGCACAGCGATGCGGAAGCAGTGAAGCCGCCGGCCAGTCGGCGCTCGTCCCTGCTCGTACTTCCCACGCCTCTCGGCATCCTCCGAATGACTGTTGTGTTGGGAAGATGAATGTAAATAAGGTGTGGACGGCCGCTATCCTCGAGCTTATGGTCTGAGAGTGAAGCACTTGTCCTGTAAAATGGGCATGCCTGATATTATTTATGCCAGTTATATTTACAGGCAAATGGCTTGAGGTTAAGTGCCTTATGCGAGATCATGAATCAGGGATTAGAGGCAGAGCTAAGATAAAACCCTTTCTCATCCTTTCTGTGGTTTGCGGCCACGAACACCCTTTTCTTCTTTTCATAGTTAACATTCTCAAAGGAGAGCAACATAGATGTTTAATCACTCCATCATTTTTTCTCACTAATTCCTTATTTTTTTCTAATCTGGTGTCTCCTAAAGAATTAAAGTCCCTCTCCTCCCTCTTCATTTGTATTGTCAATTACCCAGTTTTTTTTCTTTTCTTTTTTTTTTTTTTTTTAGTTTAAAGATTTTCATTGGCTTTATTTGTGATTGTAAAATTGGGCAACACTTCGTTCCAAATTACCCAGTTCTTGTTTGTCCAGCTTCCTAATGTTCCTTCTCTGCCTCTTTCATTGTCTCCCTTTCTTACAGCTCCCTGAGCTCAAACTGAATTTACTCAAGAGTCTGATGTCCTCTTCTGTCTTCTCTATCTCTGCTCATCTTACTCTCTTCTTGAGCTTCAGCTATGAATAGACTAGAAATCACTTCAAATCTGGATCTCTAGGCCGACCCCTTTCTCTCCCCAGCATTTAAAACAGCCTCCGAGAGGTCTCCTTTACAGGGTTTTTCTGCAAGACAAATTCAACATACTCAGATTAATTACCTTCTACTCCAAACTTCCTTCCCTGGTCTCTCCTTAGAATAGTATTGCCAAATCTGTATCATCCAGGCTCAAAGCTCAGAGCCCTCTCTCTGCCCTGCATCTACCAGTCCTTTCTTCCCACTTGTGAAATTGGCTTTGCAAAATGATGACTGAGACAGTGAAAGAGATCTAACTTCACCGACTCTGTCTTGCTTCTAGCTGTCCATGTTCATTCCTGGGCTCAGGCTGAACTAATTTTGGGAGAAACTGAGTTTATAGTTTAAACAAAGACTGGCCGGGCACAGTGGCTCATGCCTGTAATCCCAGCACTGTGGGAGGCCGAGGTGGGTGGATCATTTGAGGTCAGGAGTTCAAGACCAGTCTGGCCAACATGATGAAACCCTTTTCTATTCAAAATACAAAAATTAGCTGGGCGTGGTGGCAGGCACCTGTAATTCCAGCTATTCGGGAGGCTGATGCAGGAGAATTGCTTGAACCGGGAAGGTGGAGGTTGCAGTGACCTGAGATCCCACCATTGCACTCCAGCCTGGGCAACAAGAGTGAAACTCTGTCTCAAAAAAAAAAAAAAAAGATCCTGGCTCCTTCCCCTGCTTTCACCAGTTCAACTTGTTAAAATCATTCCTCAAGTGCCAGTTCCAGTGTCCCTTCCTCACCTCTCTGAGCTCTCGTCGCACTTTGGACCTTGAACTGCCCTGAAATCACACGTGCTAAGTGCCTAACACAGCCTAACACAGTGCCTGGTGCGGAGCAGATGCTCAAAATTTACTGGTCTCGCTAGCACAGTGTTCTACTTTTCTAAATGGTAAAATCCCCAAGGGCTAAGACTTCATTTTATTCAGTTTGCAACCTACTCCTGCCTTACCACCTACATATACGTAGAGGGTGTGTTCTTAAATAGTCAAGGTTTGTTGAACAAAATGGAGTTTCCCTGCTGTGATTAAGGACTTTGGAAATTAGGAAATCCAGTGCAGTGCCAGGTGGTGTTTGTGGATTCAGCCTTCAACAGGGTCTCACATGCAGATCGCCCAGGACTGAAATCATTTCAGTCAGACCATTTTAAAAGACATGCATAATATTAATATTAAGGTCCTCCGCTCATGTGCACCCAGAAGTCAGGTCTTTACTTGTTGAGTTTTCAGCTTCCTCCCTCACCTGAAATGTAACTTGAAGGAAGGCAAAGTGCTGACAGGGCTGATCCCTCCTTGAAAGTGACTCAGGCAGTTGTCAGGCAGGAATTTTGTTAAGCCCATCAGGTGACATACCTTTCTGAGTGTGCTCAGCTACCCTGAAGGCCGAGCCCTTTTTCACTTATTGCTATTTTATTCATATGAAGTCACAGTCAGTTTGTGGACTGATAAGGATGTTTGGGAATCAACTCCTCAACGTCATTCAGCCACGTGATGGAGGGTGTGAGGATGAAGCAGCGATTCCTCATTGCTGATGACATAAGGGCGAACATGATATAAGGCATTAGCACAGAAGAAAAGATGAGGTGCCGGGTGCAGTGGCTCATGCCTGTAATCCCAGCACTTTAGGAGGCCAAGGCAGGCGGATTACCTGAAGTCAGAATTCGAGACCAGCCCAACCAACATGGAGAAACCCCGTCTCTACTAAAAACATAAAATTAGCCAGGCATGGTGGCACACGCTTGTAATCCCAGCTACTCGGGAGGCTGAGGCAGCAGAATCACTTGAACCCAGGATGCAGAGGTTGTGGTGAGCCGTGAT